>SDEE01000118.1:0-95156 GCA_004126415.1 Candolleomyces aberdarensis | reverse complement strand
GCCGCCTGGCAAGAAATCATCAAAGCACAAGGATGATTGGGGAATGCAGCAAGACGACAATTGGGGAGGCCAGCCGACTGGCAAGAAATCATCGAAGCACAAGGATGATTGGGGAATGCAGCAAGACGACGGCTGGGGAGGATCCGGGGCAACGGGTGGCTGGGGTATGGGAGGTGATGATGGCCGGGGGCAACAATCGAAATCTCACAAGAAATCCAAGAAGGACCAAACTCAAGACAGTGCGTGGGGAGGTACCGGTGGCGCATGGGGTGCGCAGGATGACGAGAACGACGATGGCTGGGGTGGCACTAACAACGCCGACCAAAGTTGGGGTGGTTGGATGGAAGATACGGGCAAGAGAGGGGCCGGGGGTACTTGGGGAGATGATGGCTGGGGTGACGAGACGAAAGGGGAGGACTCGCGAGTCAGGTTTGCTTCTGGGGGCTCCGGTATGTGGGGGGGTCAAGCAAATAGCACGATGTCCAACACTATGGCTATGGCAGCTCATGGATCCCACAGTTTAACAGCGACGGCCATGCATAACGTACCTTCGAAGAATATCCCTCTAGACATCGCGAACGTGAAGTTTCTCGATTCCGGAGGTGCTGCTTTTGGGTCCGCAACCAATGCCTTTTTCGGTTCGGATCGACAAGCTCGAGATCGTTTTCATTGGATGTTCCCTCCCGACAAAGACGAACGTGTTTCCTCGATGATGACTTGTATCCAGACGGTAGCTTATGGACTTGGTGCTCTTGGAGTGTGTGCTTCTGGCTTATCTTTTCCTTGCTGCTCACTGACCCTCCTTTAGCTTCACAAGTTTGTACAGTCTGGGGAACGAGGCGCATTGTTTACCAATGCAGCATTCAGGCTGCCAGACCAGCCTACTCAACCTGTGTTCGACTGGGTAGCTTTCGATATGCTCCAGAACACGATGGATAAAACCTTGCAAGAATCGGTCGCATTCTACGATCCAGGCCAAATCGTTCTTGTCTTCGTATATCTTCCATCGCACACTGGAAATAGCGTCGCCATCTGGAGAAGGAAGATTCCGGTGCCTGGTAATGTCAGGTTGATGCTGCAGAAAGAACTCAGCGTCGTGAAGAAGGGTTTGAGGCCAGAGAAAGATTATGTTATCCTCCTTGACGAGTGGGTTCTTTGGAAATTCTGGGCGGCAGAGTTGACGATTGACCATGCTATTTCACCAGAACACCCAAGCCGAGAACGTCTCCCAAATCGAAGTGGACGTCCAAGGCTCCAACTCAAGACCGAACGCCGAGTATTGCGAACCCGAAGGGAAAACTCCTGACGAAGCAACTGCAAGCCCAACTCCTGTCTCAACAACCTGCTATTGGCTCTCAAAAAGCCAACACATCGAAAGCCAATACATCGAAGGCCAAGCTCTCGAAAGCCAATACCCCGCAAGCCCAAGCAAAAACCGCAAAGGTGAAGAAGCGGAGGTGGTGGCATATCTTCAGTAACTTATGATGATACCCTGTGCTTTCGTTCTCGCTCGCTCTGCTAGATTATGATTATACCTTGTTCTCGTTTAGATATACCTCTCCATTTGTATTCTTTTAGGGCTTTCACGCTTTGTTGTCATTGCTGGCTTCTCATCTATGTGCAACTATCTTAGCAGTAACTACTATCTAATCTAGCTCCGACTCAGCTGAATAGCTGAATGATGAAATCCGAGTTCATTCGTCCTTTGCCCCCTTCATCTAGATTCGCAGATACAGGTGTGCACTGACACCGCCATCCATATATTCCCCTTTTTTATCGTCCGTTGCGTTGTTATCAGCCTACAGTACCTATCCCCACCAGGCTGGCATGAGGCACCCTCGAGGCTGCCTTCTCAACCCAGTGCTGATGAATATCCCCTCCCCGTGCACGCGTGACCTGTGGCCTAAGCCTGCTGAGGTCATGCAACCGTTCTGAATTCGTTCCACCTTCTGCCAATTGCCGTTACTACTACTACTACCAACCTATCTACCATATCGTCCGCGTCCTTTTCCTGAAACTACATACCAATTGCTATCACATTCCCAGCCCATATCATGTCTGTCCGACCGGAAGCAACGAAGGTCCATCATTCTGCAACGCAACCGCAAACACCAGAAAAGAGCCAATATCCAGCGTCGATTCATTTTGCATTCGTTGCAGGGATCCTTCTCCCTTTGACAATCATCCCGTATTTCATTGCTCGCAGGCAGGCGTCGCATCTGCAGGGCCGCCTAAAGGAGACGGAGAGCGCTATGAGGGCTCTCAGACGAGAGTTGAAGGTCACGGCACTGGAACTGGACAAGATCAAGGCTGAGCAAGCATTTCGAGCTTCACAAACTGACGAGATGCACGTTGCCGTCGATGAATTGAAGGCTGGGTTCAGTCAATTCCAAACGGATGGTGCGCGAGGACAGAAGGCCGTCCAGGAATATGTCGTTGCCTTGGAGAGACAGGGAGACGCCTCGAGGTAAAGAAGTTTTGAACCCCAGTTTAATATTCTGGTGGAGGCTGACAACGGGTGTTAGGTCGTCGCATTCCAAGGCGTTCCGGGACGTTGGCCAGTCCCTCAGCAATATTGCTACGTTCGTGGAGGAGATGGGTGCGAATCCGTTTAAATTTGCCAATCTCGGCCGTCGGGAGAGAACTTCCGAGGCTGTGGCCCAACTTCGTTCTGCTGCCTCGAGACTACAACAGAATCCAGACAGGAAGCAAGTATGAGCGAAGACTGACCTTCGTTGTGACGTAGTAGCTGTTGATATAATAGAGATGTTGTATACAGGGCCCGCCGGAATTGATGGGAGAGTTGGTTGTCAATTTACAAGTTTGTTCTTCACACGTGTTGGCACCTCCTACCTCATTGCCTGTCGCATGTTCGCCTTGTCCGGTTAGGCTCTTTAGCGGACTATGCTGAGCATACCGTCTTCCTCCCCACCCATTGCCCCGAAAACGTAAAAACCCCAATAACTTTTCACCTCTCATTCGCTGGAAGATGTCGGACGGCCCCACCGTTCCTCCAGAAGGGGGCGGCAGCCTCGAACGAACCCCTCCACAACCTATCCAACAAAGTGGAAACCCCGAATCAACGACCCCAGATCACGGCCCTTCGACCAGCAAGCAGGAAGCGGGCGGTGGTGATCCCGAAGAACAAGCTCTCGAGTCGCATGAGGTAATAGAATTGCAGACGTTCAGCGAAAGGAAGGCATGGATCGAGGAGAAGATCAAGGTGCTTCCTTATCTCCCTCTTTCACATAGAACAGCAATGCTGACGCTCCGTAGTTCTTGGAAAAACTGCCTCCAATCGAGGTTTTTTGGGGCCTCGACGCGTTACGCGAGTCCGCTGAAGACATCCCTGGTCTCCCCACTCGCGAGAATCTTCGACAATGGACTGCAGAACACGATATTATCGAGAAGCAGACAGAGATTTTTGACCAGGGAGAGCTCACCAAGCTCAGGAAACTCACGAAAGGTACCCAGTCTCCCCCCTGTCCGCTCTTTGTCCCGCTCACCTTTTCCATCCATAGCTGCAACTCAACGGAATTTGTCCCCGGAGGATACGGACCTGATTGAATTGACTCTAACAACAATATACGCACTCGACAAACTACTTCACCTCCTTCGCGACCGTTCAGACAACCTTGACCTTCTCGGGATCCGGTTAGACTGGGAGGAAAACCGGAGTGCATCGTGGAAGGAGCGCAGAAGACTCCTTGAAGACCTGGAAACATTCATTTCCTCTCGTGCACGGTGGTCGCCTTCGATATACGAGACGGCCGCAACCAAGGTTGAAGATTCACCCATCCTCACCCGGCGGGGTTCCGTTACGTCTCTGGCCTCCGTCGCATCGGAGTCTTCCATCAGCAACCCCATGTTTTCACGCAACGCCCGTTTCAAGTTGGCAGAACTTCTTTCGCGAGACGCAGCCCAATTTGGGGCTCGCGTTACCAATCTCAGTCACAACCGGGTCACCACTGCTGGAAGGCTACTCGACAAACTCATTGATCACAGTAGACGTCCAGTTCCAGACGTCTTGCTTGACGAACAGGATCGTCTTGAAGATAAGGGAATCAACCAGATGGAGAACGTCGGGAAATTCGTATTGAGTCTTGTCCTGCAATGGCGCAAGTACGTCCTTTCATTGAATACTCCGTTGCTCATGGTTGACTCTGCTCTTCTAGGGCCGATGAGATATACGTTGAAACCATGAAAGATCAAATATCGGCAAAGGACCTGTTCGAGGAGATCCAAACTGCCAACATGTATCATCCGACGTCCCGGCAGAGCGCGACTTTCATGTCGCAAGTAGAGACACTTCTCAAAAGGCTGTCTATTCGGGGTAATCCAGCAGCACGAATCAGCACCTTCCCGAAGCCAGAGCACCATCTTTTCCCCCAGCAACGAGAAGCTAACGAATCACTCGCGAAATTACTTGGTGAAGAGATCGCAACGGCGACCGAGCTTGTCCAGAAGGTTGAAAGAGCTGCCAAGGAGTACCGTGAAGCTTGGGAGGCGATCGATAGAGTCGAGACCATTGTTGCCAACGCGAAAACCCTTTCCGAATCTTTCAGTTCCATCATTCAGAGACTCATTGAAGGCGTCGCCGGGGAAAACGACGATGGATCACCTCCAGACCTCATGTCGGATGCTTGCCTCGAGCCCAGTCGCCACTCAGTGTTTCTTGCGCTGCTTCCATCCATCCAGTCAGAAGCATCCAACCTAGCGACGAAGGCAGACCAGCTTGCTAAAGAATCCCATTTGGCCTTTTATCCCCTCAGCGGCGAATCAGTCGATCCCATTTTCAAAGCCGATGCAATAGAGGTCATGAAGCAGCTAGTCAGTGTCAAAGACCAATCTAAGCAGCTTCTAGACTCGACCTGCGAACGGGTGACACGTCTGCGGGAAGCCCGACAAATCTGGACTGCTATGAACGCCAATATCAAGGAATTGCAATATGTGCAGCAGGACATCGCCGCGCAAATGGAACGCGACTGCTGGAAGCAAGAAGCAATCGGCACCGGAGCGCCGCCTACACCCGACAGTCCTGTCGTCGAACTCGCTCCTGTCACTCCCATCTCCTCCACCGTCGATGCAGACCTCCAAAGCGTTGGGGAGAATCTTGCGCAAACCGTCGATACGCCGCTCCAGACGCTGAGCCCGACATTGGAGAAGCCGTTGAACGACCGCCTGTCCAAAAAGGCGAAGTCTGTTCGGATGTTCTTCGATGGCCTTCTTCGAATGAGCGAAATCCTGAAGACCATTCAGCAGCAAAACAGGACCATGGAGAGTGTACGAGATGATTATATGGCGTTTTTGGTTCGAATCGAGGATGTCAAGGCCAGAATTTCATCCCTCACGGAAAATGTCCTGGGTCACGACGAGTCGATTTCCGACGTCGAATCGGAAGAGGAGTCGGCCAGCTTGGAGCTACGTTCCATTCAAGACGCAGTAGCAGAATTCGTCGGTGGCCTCCCTTCGCGCGTCCCGTTTGTTTCAAAGCATACCACCGTCTCACCAGCTCGTTCCACCTTCCAACGCCGTTCCTCCAGTGGCAAAACCGATGACGAATTAGAGAACCCACTTACCCACCTCCCCCTCGACTTGACGAAATTGGACGCAGCAGTGCGATCAGACTCGAACACCTACGCGATGCAGCTCAATGGCGTCCTCGAATCCGTTGCGAAGGCCTCCCGCAAGCTGGAGATCGCCCATTTGGCCAAGAAAGTGGACAGCTCCGTTGCAGATGTCGCAGCATCAATCCAGCAGGCCAACGGGGATCTTCAGGGTCTTGTCGATTCCTTCGACTCATTGAACAGCATCCCTCAGGAATCCATTATTCAACATATCGACGATCTCGATTCCAAGGTGGATCAAATCCTCAACGAGGCCCGTCCCCGCATCACGCGGTCGTTCTCTCCGATACGGGATCTCCTGCGCCAGATTGAAGGTTCCGCGCATGGATTGGAGCCTTCTGTTCGGCAGTCTTTGTACACGTCGAGAGTCAGGTCCGCAGACGAGGCGGAATCGCGGTTCAGGTCTTGGGCGAAGGAAATCAGCGGTTTGAAGAGCGCGCTTACATCCAAGAGGCAAGCTGAAATCCAAAGGCTGGAAGAGCAGCGTCGAGCAGAGGAAGAGAGGCAACGTGAAGAGGAGGCGCGTCGTGCCGCTGAAGAGGCTGAAAGGCAAAGGAAAGAAGAGGAAGAGCGGCTCAGAGAGGAGCAGAGGCGAAAGGAAGAAGAAGAGCAGGCTGAGCTGCGCCGTAAGGAGGAGGAAGAGAGGAGGCGGCGAGAGGAAGAGGCCGAACGGGAGCGTCGTGAGAAGGAGCAGCGTGAAGAGGAGGAACGGAGAAGGAAAGAGGAAGAAGCCAAAGCTAAGGCCGCTCAAGAGCAGGAAGCCCGAGCTCGTATCGCCCAGACTGAGGCTGAAAAAGACCGTCTGTTGAACGAGCGTCGGGAGATGGAGGCTAGACTGCATAGAACGGAGGCGGAGCTCGCAGAAGAACGTCGTCTGCAGAAAGAGAAAGAAAGGCTAGCTTTCGAAAGGTCTCAACAAGAGAAAATTCAGCTGGAAGCAGAGGCCAGACTACGCCTTTTGGCCGAGCAGCAAGTTCGTGAAGAACTCGTTCAGGCAGAAGCTGCTCGTGTGAAGGCTGCTGTAGAGGAGAAAACCCGGCTGGAAAAGGAGTTGGAGTTTGTGAAAGGCGAACATCGAAAAGTTCTTTCTGAACGGGAGCGTCTCGAGCAGCAACAGAAGCAGCAACAGGCGGAGCGTAAGAACAGCGTTCCTGTCGTTCAAGACGGTAGGCAACATATTCTTTGTCGCAGAATCAGATGCTGATATACTCCAAGATGTCTTTGGAGTTGCTGGCCCATCCAAGAATCCAACATCGACAACTCAGCCCGATCGTCAGCTCCAAGCCCTGATCCTGGATCTTCGAAAACGCCTGCGGTCTCTCTGCATCAATGAACTGGCTCGACCAAGCAAGAACCAGAAGACATCGAAATTGCCGGGAAAAGATTTCGTCTCCTCGCTCCGACAGAAATTCACCATACTTGCAAAAGACGCGTCTGAGCTCCCTGAATCCTCGGAGAACGTGTCCATCAACACAGAGTTGCGATCTTTCAGGTCGGAACTGACGAGGTCTGAGCAGCTTTTGAACGACATCGATAACCTCGTGAATTTGGGCGAAAGCGTCTCGAAATGTGACACCGTTCTCAGCGATCTCTTGGAGCATATCGACAGCTACCCTTCTTTGCCATTGGCTGTCTCGAATCTTCACACCAGTGATGATGAGGCCCCCCCTGAAGAACAACTATTGTCCCGGGTCACCTTCACAAAGTCTGTCATCGATGACATGCAGGTCGCCTTCGAAGCAATCTCCAACGACGGAAGGGCCATGTCAGAGCGTTCTCGAGTTCACCAAACCTGGGTTGAACTTGAAGAGATGGCGAACGATCGCATTGGTGGCGGAAAATCGCGCCCGGTCAGTTCTACCAGCTCTTATCTCAGCTCTGGTATGGAGAGCACCACGTCTTCCATCTCTGTGCTTTCCCGCCGCGGATTGACGGCAAAGAAGCGGACCTCCTATTCCAACTTGTCAGTATCATCGATCAATGTCAAAGGCGGCAAGCTGGCACCGCCAATGCCACCCAAGCCAACCCGCCGTGCTGTCTCTGGTGAATCTCGACGCTCGTCAAGCCGAATGTCCATATCATCAACTAGGTCTGTCTCTGGACCTGGACCTGGACCTGGACCCGCACCCGCACCCGCACCTCCACCTTTCAATCCGTCGGTGATGAAACCGACATTCGCCTCTCGCCAAAGGACCAATAGCGTCACAAGCATATCTAGCGTGACTTCTGGTCGGACGCCTCGCTCGACAGTTGGGACGCCAGGTGGGACATCGGCAACTCCAAAGTCACAATCCCGTCGGAACCATTCAACAAGCGTGTCAGAGGCCTCACGATCCTCCGCTGCTCCTCCACCTCCTCGCACTACTACTACTTCAGGATCGACGTGGGCCCGTGCACCCAGGAACTCGCTTTCAGGGATGGTACCTAGGCCAATGACTCCCAAGAAACCTGGGGTGCAACCTCGCAAGAAATACATTGCAGACCCCAAGAGCAAGCTGGATGTTGCTGTAGGGGACGTTGTCAACAGTCTCCCGGTCGGTATCAACGTAGAGGGAGTGGCAGAGACGTGGAGAGATCAGAGTGGGAAATACTGGATTGGAAACCAGGACGCCAAGCTGTGTTTCTGTCGTATTCTGCGCTCCCAGACGGTTATGGTTAGAGTGGGAGGAGGTTGGACGGAGTTGTCTAGGTTCGTCATATTCATATCATTTTCCCTTGCTATAATTTTTGCTTACGATTGTGATAGATTCATACAGGACCATTTCGCCGAGAGTTTCCGCCTCCTTCCCGACCCCCAGTCCCCTGGCAGGTTCAGGGAAGAAAAGTGGATCAGCTCTGTCACTTTGTTAGAGCAACCCGAACCTGCCACCGATGCGACCGACATTCCTCCTCTTCCCAAGACACCGGAACCTACTGGTCCATTTGTTCCCTCATTCGCTTTATCGAGCCCTAGTAGTCTTAGTCCGCGATCCATGCGGTCAGCGTCCCCATCTCTGAAAGGCTCTTCCCCTCTTACAGCTATGCAATTCATGAGACGAGCCGAAGTTGAACCTTCTCTTTTACGACCAGCCACACCTTCGAAATCGACATCACGCCCTCGCAATCTCCCACCAGTACATTCGTCAGGCTCTCGTGCATCCGTGTGGAGGCCATGATCTTCATTTGTCACATCGCTCACATTTTTATACCGTACATTCGCCACATTTTTATACCATGCTTTGTTCTTCTGCACATATTTAATGCTCTGCTTTGCTATTGCTCTGGCCATTCTGTCTGCGCTTCGTTTACCTCTCAGGCGGAAGATTTTATATTCAACTATGCACACGCTTGTTCGCCTCTCTGTATCTTGTAACTTTGGTCGCATCGCATTTTCTATAGTGTTATGAGAGGGACATTCTATTCTATACATACATAGTGTATCAAGTGTTTTAAAAGTTTGTCGACTGTTTCGGGTTCTTGGATATAGTATCTGGTGTTAGAACTTCCTGACTCTCTTCCGGGGACGCGAAGCTGAGCGCTTGTTCTCCTTTTCGACATCGACCTGGTGACTACGTTTCATGTGCCGACGTAGAAGGTCCTGGCGAACAAAGGTGGGAGCGGGGTCTTGGCATATATTGCAAGTGAAGGGACGAATTCCAGTATGACTGAGTTCATGTCGTTTGCATTCGTTCTTCCTCAAGAACCTGGCGTCGCTGTCGAAGAGTCAGTACGTGCACGATTTCGCGACGAAAGGCTCGAAGCATACCAATGGACGCATCTGAAAGGCCTTTGATCGAGATGCGCTCCAACATGGATCAGAATGTGGTCCCGTCGTTTGTTGACTTGCTTACAGCCCGCGATATAGCAACGGAACTCTTCGAGCAGTTCGCCCTTGTTGGATAGCTTACCAGCGAAAGAGAGTAACCATCGCTTGTCGTATTCTCTCCCTTGATTGCGCAGGCGATACCGCTCAGCTCTCGCCTTGAGGTCCTCCAGATGTATTCCACGATGAGCGTCGAAAACAGGGGAACCAAGATCGACAGGAAGAAGCGGGAGCGAGCCTACCGGTGGCCCTTGCACCGGAGCGAGTATGGTGTCACACTGCGCTATCTTACGCTTCTTGACTCTGCTACCGCGAGTGTAGTATTGGCGGCCAGACCCCAGAGATGGAGAGTATTCCGAGCTCGATGGACTAAAAGATGCAGGAGGCTCGTATTCACTGAGCTGATCACCATCCTCGCGCGCCTGAGGACTGGCAGTAGGGACACGATTTTGAGATGGATCCAAAGGCGTGTCAAGCCTTGGAGGAGTAGCGGGGTACTGCAGGTCGGGAAGTCGAGGGTAGTCGAGGCACTGGTCTTCGGGTTGCAGATGTGTACCCAGGAGGTTGAACATCTTGTCCAGGCTGGCTCCATCGGACAGCAGAGAAGGGGCGGGCATGACGTCTGCAGGGTTGATTCCGACACCGGGAGGAAGCCAAGGGTCCACGAGGTTGGCGATTTCTGAGAAAGGCGCCAATTGCGGGAATAGGTCACGTCCGGATGGGTCGGCCAGAGCAGAACTAAAGTGTTCGTAGTCGGCAACAGTTTCCAAAGCATACTTGGCCCCTTCAGCAATCTTGTTTGTAAATTCCTCCACCGAAAGACCAGCAGCGGCAGACAGGTATTCCAGGGAAAAATCTTCCGACACAGATTCTCTGATCGAGGCATCAGTAGACGGTACCGAGCTTCCCGTAGAGTCCTGTTCGCCCCCTTGAAGCGCCTCGTGGTAGAGCAGAGACAAGGACCACGACGGTTGGAGCGAGTAGCTCAAGCTGCTATCTGGGTCCTCGAAGGTCGCGCCGCCGGAAGAATAGCTCGCGTTCATCCTTGGCGAGAAAGATGAATAGATTCCGCTGGAGTCCGCCTGGATATTATTTTGGGACAAGGATAGTTTTAGGTCTGGTGAGTGTTCCGGGTATTGGATCCCGAGGCCTGCTCGAACTGGCGAGGGACTCGTTCCTAGGTGGAGATGGTCTTCGAAGATCGAGTTAGATTGAAAGTCGTGTTGCTGCCGTAGAGATGACAGTCCCAAATCGAAGGTATATTCTGGCCCCCATTGTTTCGAATAGTTTGTATTGGGCGATTCTGATTGTCGAGCATTGATTGACGCCAGCGTCAAGTGAGGCATGAAGTAGGTGGTAATAGGCGACTGGTCTTGGGCGTTGGGGGACATATTAGAGAGAGATATAGGATAAATACATAGGTTTCTAGGAGTGGCGAGAAGGGACTGGTGTCGTCGCTGGGACGAGCAGCTGACGCAAAAGAGAGAGGACAACCAGGAACGGCTGGGGAACCACGCCAGGCGTGAACTTGAAGCATCATATGCCAGTGTTTGGCAAGAGCCTCCGAGCCATCCACCCCGTTCCGTCGCGCCAAACAAAGAACTCCGACTCCCGACCCCCGAGAAACTAATCTCATGCAGAGTCTTGCTGGCTCCTCTCTGCGGCGAGCACTGCGCCCTGCCAGCCAACTTATTCGTCGCAATGCTCCACGGAGGACCCTGTCTTCACCGCCCATCCAAAAGCCTGGGGAAATACCGAACCACAAACGTGTCGTCACAATTACGGTCGCATTCCTTGCTGGCGCTTCCTTCTATTTCTTCCTCCCCGATCCCACTCGCGCAGCTCCCACCCTAGAGAAGGCACCGTTATCCCCGAGATACTTCACCCCTTCTACAGTCGTTTCGAATGAAGAAACTGGCCCCAACACCAAACTATTGAGGCTCTCTGTGCCCACGGAGGTCATTACAGCGTCGGACCCAAGCGGGTTCCAAAGCATTTGGTCCGTCTTCATTAAAGACGATGATATCCAGGTCGAAAGACCCTATACTCCCCTGTATGGGCTGGATGAGCATGGCCACATGCTGTTCTGGATCAAAAAATACCCCAAAGGCGAAGTTGGGCGGTGGTTACACACGAAGACGCCGGGGGAGAAGATCGAATTCCGCGCTCCGTTATCAACATGGAATTGGAAAAATGATACCTGGGACGAGGTAGTCATTGTGAGTGGTTGCATTTATCACCATGCCAGTATGATGCCTGAATGTATTACGTGCGGTTAGATTTCCGGGGGTACAGGATTTGCTCCGTTTTACCAGCTCTTCCATTCAGTCATTTCCGACCCTTCAATATCCCCTGCTACTCAATTTACCCTGCTTCATTCTTCGAGGAATCCCGAAGAACTTCCACCTGCCTCACTCCTAACATCCTTGAATGATTTCTCAGAAAAACACCCAGAGCGACTCAAGGTCAACCTTTTCGTCGATGCTGCTGACGAGGACCGCAGTTCCTCTCTTCATGTCAAACGCATTGATAGACCATCTATAGAGTCCGCTGCTGGACTTGTAAAACCCGTTGTTCCCTGGTGGCGCAAGATTTGGGGGCATAGAGAGCCAGAACTACCTCCAAAGAGGAGGATGTTCCTAGTTTGCGGGCCTGAACCGTCAGTTTTGCTTTGACTATCATCCGGAAATACCAAAACTCATCTCGTTCACATCCTCACAGGATGATCAATGCCGTTGCTGGTCCTTACGGTCGTAACATGTCCCAGGGAGTTGTTGGGGGTATCCTCGCGGAAATGGGTATCAAATCTAGCGAGGTATATAAACTATAGAAAGTACATCCTCGGTAAACGTCCGTGTTTTGTTTGGTAAATAAATAACGTATAATACATTGCATGCATGTCTAAAACCCTTGTGAGGTATTTTTACTGACTTCGATGAACACTCTCGGAGCACGAGGGTATGATTGCGGGTATTGTGATGAAAGCTCCAAGTCCCCAAGAGTCGTGTCTGCCACTGGTTTGCCACGCATAATAACTGGGGCAGTGTAGCCAGATCCATACGAGCTCATACCGGATGGCGCCACACCTTTGGCCGCCCATTCTCGAAGGTGGAGAAGCAGGCGTCCCGCTGCCACGCCGTTCAAGTGCACCTGGATTCTATGAGAGCGATGGGGATCAGATCAGGGGGTGCTAAATTACCACACCGTGGACTTACTGGACCATGGTGAATTGGAGACCGTTCGACTGAGAGATTGTCAGCAATGCTCCTTTTCACGAACAGATCCAGTAGATTCTTACAGGTGCGGTGTGATCAAAGATGATGTTGGCAACGGCAAGGGCTATAGGGTTTCCACGGTGTCAGTGAGCGACAAGCGCATCGAGAAGCGCCTACTTACTGGACAAGAAAATGAAATAAAAGATGCCATCTCGATAGAACAGTTTGAGGAGACTCCCAGCCTCAGCGCCATGCGATTGTCGGCGTCGCCACCATGCAGTACCAATCATCAGAATCGTCACGGCTACGAGGATTCATACCGTATCATGAGCGGGCGTCGTTATACTAGTAGAGGGTGAGATCTCACTTACTCGCCAGGCTGACAAGGATCAATTCGAAGATGAGTGAGAGCGCCTTATTATCGCCTTTGATTGCAACGCATCCTGCTTGGACTGGTGGCGGCAATGTTGCGACTGACAGTAGGCGATAAGTATTCCAAAAGGGTATAAGGAGGGTATGTTTTTCTTACACTTGACAGTCTTCACAAATTTGGCCAGGATGTAAAATTCCACCGAATGGATTGACTGCATGGGAGCTGGTTAATATCGATGCAGAATGGACCCGTTCAATACTCACAACAAATAAAACGATAAGAAAGCCCAGCACATATCTATTCCTTCCTGAGAATGCGTACGCTCGAACGTAGCTGATGGCTGCGATCCATCAGTATGCGATAATTTTGGTACGGAAAATAAACTGAGAATCTTACCTTCGCAGAGAGCATGAGTAACGAGACAGGAATCTGCGGAATGGCATAAGGCGTCAGTGCGGGCCCTGGAAGTACTGCGCCAAGATCACCCACAGGCATCGACGGTGAAAGGCTGATAGCAGGCGGCGTCCCCAGTTAGTGCCACGGCACCATGGTCTAAGGAAAGCAGATAAATACTGGCCACTTGGCGCAAGAACAATCGACTCACGCCAAGCAGAGAGCATGCTGTGGACGAATGTATAATAGCGCACTAGGAAGAAGAGGACCTTCGGCACGCTAAGCTTCGTCGGCCACATGAGCCTAACCTGTACGCCATCCACATCATTAGATTCTTCGCCTTCCGCCGAGCATTTCACACTCGGAGTCATACCTCCTTGGGAAGGGTGTGGAGGTAATCCGCAGTCTGTTGTTAAGTCAGCCGTCAATGGTCGTTCACTTAGGCATACGCCGACTTCAGAGAGGAACTCACAATGAGGGCGGTCATTCCAATGGCCTGCAGACGCCTTCAGTGGGTGCCATTGGAGCAAGGATCGTCGAAAACTTACGGCATACTAGACAACAGTGTCAACAATCCCTCTCGAACGGGAAGGCAAATGACCTGAGTTCAGGGAGAAGACTTACGTTCACGGTCCTATTAGCCTTCATCGCCCCAATCAGGGCTTGAATAGCAGCAGCTTGTTGCGCGGCGGTCGAAGACATTGAAGCCCAGGGTAAGTAATTAGCGGGCTAGCGGGAGACAGGGATGCGTTCAGGCGGGAACGGGGGAGGGCAAGCAGCAAGCGACCCAACCGAGATATCCTTTGCTACATGTGGTTATATTCCGCCGAGTAAGCACGCTTTCTCCATTGTGTAGCTGTTACGGCGGTGCTCTTAGTGATTCAGGACGTGCGATTTGGCTGGTGCTTCGAGGCTTCCTTGATCCATGTCCGCAAGAGTCCCTGGATAACGGAGCATCTAGAAAGCCCGATCAAGTTCCAATTGGCATTTTGATAGATATCAGCGCTCTCATGTTGGGAGTGTTGGAAGGCCACCATGGGAGGGAGAGACGGCAAGACCGGGGGAGTTTGAGCGCTGTGTCAATAAATTGTAGACCATGTGCTCGGCGGCAGGTTGTGTTGTAGTGCGGTCGATTGACGTGAGTAATACACGCCTGGGCCTCCAACCAGCTTAGAGACGGTTGAAAGCTTCAAGGAGAAGGTGTGGAGCAATTGCCTGGCTCGAAATGTTGGTCAGCTGAAGTGCCTCGAGAAGCGTGATAAGCAATTCGAACCAGCTTTCGGAACGGTAAAATTCACCGCATGATGCCTTAAAGACTCACAATGTCACTAACGTGGCAATAATTGTGAGCAAGGAGCGATCATGATATGTGGGGAATTCAGATTGATACCAGGAAGTGGTACTAGAACCCGAAGATTTGATTGTTCGTGTCCATTCCTTGAAAAGTAGCCCTCAAGTTTGCTCGAAATTTTTCCGAAGAGAGATGGCTGCGAGGACGATGGCAGGATGTTAACGTTATGTTCACGGAGAAAGAGAGGCAACAAACTGATGAAACATAGCCCGCGTGGTAAAAGAACTCTCGGGGAGCGCCAGCCTGAGCGCTGAGTGCGAACTTTTGATGGCGGCATGTAAAGCGCTCAAGTTCGCAGTTGCGAAGTCCAAGTGCTGAAACAAACAGATCTGAGCAGAATGGCATTTGAATAACGGAAGTCCAAGCTGCATCAGAGTTGCGACCATATGCTTGCGAAGATAAAGTTCAAAGGTATGATCTGAGGGATGAGAATATCCAGGTAGTGCCTCTCTTCAAGTTGGTAAGCTATCCATTGCGCGTGGTTGTCCTCATCCTCTTCCTCAGGCATTCAAAAAGTCACTGAGACAGTGCTGAATCCGCCAATGATTCACTAAGATCGAACCCTCCTATTGTCAAAACTGTGCGACTCCGGATCCGTTACTGAGAACTTGGCAACGGCCGGGGAGACGTGCTGGGCCCGCAACCTGAGCTCGCAGCTCATTCTACTATAGGGCAACATTCAAACTAAATATATAGCCAGATTGTGTCAATGGACGCTTTGAGAAAGACCTACTGTTGGTTTTCAGAATCTAGATCCAGACGAGACCTTGACTTGCGCAGCATCAGGCCGTGTTCGTTTCACTGACAAGGCCATTCAATTGGACACCGTTATGAAATTCGATATTGTATCTTTAATCATAGAAGACCACTATTAAAATAAAGCATATGCATACGCCTCTGTGAATTGATCTCTACACGGTTAAGCGCTTTCTTCTATCTCCCATGATACTTCTTTTCCCGCCCAGAAGGGAACCAATTTCTGTTCCCCGAGAGTGTAAAGTTCATCCACCTTTCTTGGAGCTATCTTCTTGATCGTAACAAAATCCCTACCGACTTTCTGGGAGGAGTAGGGACGTTGGTAGAAACTCCGCCCATTTGTGCTGACGAAGCCTTCGAGCTTGTTGAGGGCGTCAAACGACTCCAACAGATGCGCAACAAATGGGAGAAGAATTGGTGATGTGTAGACCCCGGCAGCACAAGCGTGCGTCGGGGTACTAGTTGATTTTGCCTCAGGAGGGTGAGGGGCAGAGTCAGATCCAAGGAAGAATCGGGGATGTCCTTTCCAGAGCATTGGTCAGTGTCTGAAGATTTTACGACCGTGACGAAAAGCTTACCCTCTTTGATAACATCTTGCAGGGCTTGGCGATCATCCGGATACTTCGCAACCGGCTTGCAGAAATTCCAAGACTGTCCTGCCCAGTCATCGACAATCAATGCCAGATGGTGGGCGGTAATGGTGCATCCAACAGTGGGCCCGCACTTCTTCACCGCCTCTACGGCGGCTCTAGTTGTGGCGTGTTCCAGTACAATACGCAACCTTGGGAAGGCTTGGTGAATCTTGAAGAGGTGGGGAATAAACTGAACCTCTGCGTTCAGGACATGGATATTCTGTTCCCAGACTTGTTAATTTATTTTTCCCCCCGATCGTTGCCGAACGTACCGACGAAGGGTCCGATGGAACCTCTCCGTGGAGGTTTAACACCATTCCAACTTCCTCCATCGCTGCAAAGACAGGATAGTAGGTTTCATAGGACTCGATGCCTCCATCGGAGTTCGTTGTGACTCCACGAGGGTAAGATTTGACACCTATGGTTTTGAAAAAAGTTAGCGTTAGAAAAGATGCAAAGCGATATGTATGACGTCTTACCGACAATTCCTGCAGCGCTGGCTTTCCTGATTTCTTCCGGTGTGATCTCCGGGGATAGGTATAGAGTCATCAGGTATTCGACGTTGGAGTCGATTTTTTCGAGCTCAGCCTTGTATTGTAGGGCTTGCTCTGTAGATGTAATGGGTGGTTTGAGGTTAGGCTGGACGTAAGGTTATCAAACAGGTCCTGCGCGCTTCAATTAACAACCTCACCATCACGTAGACGAGATCAAAGCCTCCCTTGCGGACATGAGGAACGATCAGCTCCGAGATGTCGCCCTGACGGAGGTGGACATGAAAGTCTGCTGGTGCCGGGATGGTGATGGACATAGTCGCTTAACCTCTACGATGGTCTGGAGATTGTCTGGAGAGCGGGGAAATTTGATCTGCATCGAGATAATATGTCCACCAGAAAAGGCAAAAGATAAGATGGGAAATGCGAGCACGTGACGGAACACGCTGATGGTTCAGTTTCCTGATTGGACGTACTCTTGAACCAACCATCACCTCGTTGTTACCCTCACACACTCTCCGTACTCCTCCAATTCCTAGTAAATCTGAAGAAAACAGCATACGTGAATTATTTCTCTCTTTTTAACTTTGTATCATGGTTGCGGCAGGCTCCATTACCGTTGCAGGTCGGCTCTCTTGCCCCCCTTGTCGCGTGAAAACTGTCTAATTACATGTTGCAGTACGAGTCCGGCCTCCTTCAGCAAGTGAAGCAGCACGACTGCCAGACCCACTATCTTTTGACACGCAAATACGCGGGGATGGGGCCCTTTCAACACCAGGAAAGGTCGTGAACACAGCAACGCTGCGGCACATTATCCAGATAGTTGACGACCGAATCCTCACTTTTGACCCGGACGAGAAGGATAGGGCAAGGGCGTTCATGGAGAGAGGTTTTTTGCCTCCTGGGACAAAGCGGTACAAGGATAGGCGGTTCATGTTCGACCGCGTTTTCGGCCACAGCGTCATGCAACAGGAAGTTTATGAAGCCACAGTAAAGCCGTTGTTAAATGGAGTATTGGATGGTTACAACGCAACTGTCTTTGCTTATGGGGTGGGTCCTATAGCTCTTCACCTATTTAACATGCTAAGTATCGCGATCTGTTCACCAGGCTACGGGATGCGGGAAAACGCACACCATCAGTGGGACCGAATCAGACCCAGGTGTCATCTACCTGACCATGGCCGACCTTTTCCAAAGAATTGAAGATCGTAAAGAAGAATTCATCACTGAAGTAGCGGTAACGTTCCTCGAAATCTACAACGAGGAAATCCGCGATCTCCTAGCAGAACCCAGTTCTCACATACCACGAGGCGGGCTTGCTATCCGCGAGGACAAAACCGTCAAGGTCGTCGGTCTGACCGAACTGAAGCCCAATTCCGCCGAAGAGGTCAAGGAAATCGTTCTTCTTGGAAACCAACGACGAACGCAAAGTCCAACCTTGGCAAATGCAACAAGTTCTCGGTCTCATGCGGTTCTCCAAGTTTATGTCACCCAATCGCCTCGAACCGCATCTTTAACCGAACAAAAGACGGTCGCGACACTGTCCATCATCGATTTGGCCGGAAGTGAACGAGCTTCTGCCACCACAAACATGGGGCAGCGTATGATCGAGGGAGCTAACATCAACAAGTCCCTCTTGGCCCTCGGCAACTGCATCAACGCCCTCTGCGAGAGCGGGGGAGCAACGCGCCATGTACCATATCGGAACAGCAAACTGACCCGGTTGCTCAAGTTCTCACTTGGTGGTAACTGCAAAACGGTCATGATCGTTTGTGTCGCCCCGACTTCGAGTCATTTCGACGATACCCACAACACCCTCATTTACGCGGAGCGGGCAACGAAGATCAAGACCAGAGTTGTCACCAGGAACGTCCTCAATGTCGATCGTCACGTCGGCCAATATGTCGAGGCCATCAACAGGCTCAATCTCGAGATCAAAGAGCTCAAAGAGAAACTCGCAGGGAAAAGGGGATCAGAGAAGGACGTACTGGAGCGGAAAAAGGCTGCTGCAAAGGAGGAGGTCGAACGAGCGAAAAGCGATCTCAAGGCGAAAGTGGAGCATACCCAACCCTCAATCATTGATGGCGCTGCATGCACTGGCAAGATTACGATGGCAAGGCTCAAGTTGAAAGCCATCCAAAGCCGTTTGACTCAAATCGAATCGGAAGGCTCGCCAGCAGCCTCTGCAGAGCGGGCCTTACTCCAGGCGCTCGCTCAACCAGAAGAGGAAGCAGTAAAGCCCAGTTCACCCCTCAACGTTCGATTGCAGAGAGCATCGAATTCTCATGCGATGTTTGACGCAACGATGCGCGCAGTGGCGGAAAGGAAGTCGGACAAGCTGGACGAGGCTTCCATCGAGATTGTCAAGTCGCACGCGGCGTGCCGTAGAGCTGAGATGGAGGCAGCCAAGATGGAGAGTGAACGGGGTGCATTGAAGAATGCGGCTGAGGACATGGCAGAAGTCATGGTGAAACTCATTGGAATGCTAGGGCGATGCACAGTGTTCCTTGGGGATGCGACTACCAAACTCCAGGCAGAGGATGCTGAAGAGGTCAAGCAAGTGGCAGCGACTTTGACCAACCTCAAGGAGAAGAACGATGAAACGTTCAAGAACCTCGTCGGCCATTCAACAGAATCCTACACGTCCCTTGGCCAAGCGCCGACTTCATCCTTGGACCCTTTCCTCTCTTATGGTGCCTCGTTCAACCGAAGGGTCAGCTCCGGACCCGCGGTTCTTCAACAGCCAGCCCCGACGAAGGCTTCCCGACGGTCATCTTCGTACGGCGCAATCACACCTGCGTCACCACCTCGACGATCACTCCGTTCTCCAAGAAAGTCATTGCGGTCGAACTCCGCTATACCATATTCAAGAAGGCCTTCAACAGACAAAGAGCCCAAGAAGGAGAAGAAGGTGGTGAAGAGCGTGCAATGGCGGGATGAAGCGGGCAGAGGCGAAATCGACGATAGAGGGAACAAGCCCGCACCCCCTGTTGCGCCTGTTGTTTCGATCATCCCTGCAAGTCCCGGTCCTAATGCTGATGCATCGACTTCACTCGCTGCCCAGTCACCAATCGCTCGACCATCGTCAGCTCTCGGGTCAGAGAGCGAATGGGAGGATGACGAAAAGACGGATGACAGTATAAACATCAGCGCCGCCTCCCTCAGACTCCCATCTTCTTCCTTGTCCGCGTCCACTTCTCGGCTCTCCACGTCAGGGCGGCGACCACGAGCCAGTCGTCTAGACCCCAGTTTCCTGAAGAAATCGAAGGGTTCGACACTCGGCAGCGTGGTTGAAGGAGACGAACAGTCGAGTCAGGACATCCAGCCATTTGCTGAGATGAATTTCAACCGGATGAGCCCCACTGAAGAATCGACTTCGTCAAATGAAGAACTTCATATCCCCAAAGCGAAGGATCGACACTTGGGGAGCCCTGGCAAGCGGATGCCATCCACAATCAAGGGACCTTCCCTTTCCGCATCGACTAGCAGGGTGCCCGCTGCACGCCGTAGATCAAATGTCGGCCCCGTGCGAGGGGAGAAGTCTAGGCGACGCTCGAGTATGATTCCTCAACTTTCTCCTCCAGTGCCAGAGGGGGGAAAGGCCGGTGCCCGACGGATCGTGATAACGAGTCCTTCCAAACGTCCAAAGCGTCCATCACTGACCAAGACGGGGAGCGGCGCTGGAGGAACTTTACGAGTGAAGCCTATCCCTGCACTTTCGTTGAGTGCGACATCACTCTCGGTGGCCGACCTCAGCGCGGATTTGAGCGTTAGCAAGATTAAACCGACATGGCGTTAGATTTAGATTTAGTTTCCTCTTTGTTTCAACTATATATTTTTTTCGACCAACTAGGTCCAGTACATTTGTATCAGTAGATTCGCATTCCATTCGCTTTGTAGTATGCCTCGCCGTTATTTAAAGGCTATCGAAGTATGCAATCCCTCACTCACCCTATTATTCGCTATCCTGGTCGATTTCGTTTTAGTCGCACATGTCGCTCTGTAATTTGTTGTTTATGATATACCCGTTGGAACCCTCATCGTGTATTGGTTTCCTCGTCTCGTTTTTGACATACCTATACCCAAAGTGTTTATGTTCGCAACGGAGACAAGGGTTTGAGGGAAAAGCAAAGCGTCGGTGTTGAAAACACGGTACAACGTCTATATTACACGCTTAACCTCGAAGAAAGACTGGAAGGGGAATCGTTAGACCTGGTGGAAAACAGACGGAGGACTGGAGACTCACTTTAAGATAGTAAATCTGCCATGCGACGACGGAGAATAGGACAATTGCCTGCAGGATAGACCACCATTTCACTCGAGAGTTTGTTGATTCGGCAGTGTTGCGATGTGTGCGTTCCCGAACGACCATGTATTCTTGTTCGTCCTTTACTGATGTCAGACCGGCTGCCAATGCTCGAATTTCTCGCTCGACGGGGGCAACGACGTCTGTTGAAAGGGTTAGAAGATTGCATAGAGGGAGAATGGAGGAGTAGCGCACCGTCTCCAGAAACATAAATCACGCCGTGTACGTTGAAGCTGTCGCGTCATCGTCAGCGGTGCCCCTCGAGTTGACCGGGAACACGATGCATGGCGTACCTGACCATTTTGTCGGCAATTGCGCTCATGAGGTTCGAGAAACAGTATTCGTATCTCCCGTCCGTCTCCGCGGTGACAGCGACCGAACCGGTTGACTGTCGTATCTGTTTGCTTACAACTTTGGCCTGAGGGTCGGTCAACTGGAGGATGGTCAGACTGCGGTAGTGAGTGTGTTGTGTGGGACTGGGCGCACCCAAAAGTCGATGTCTAGCTGTCCTCCCTCTCCGACTTGGTACGTGACGGTCATCTGGGGATCTGTGAGCAATCTCGGAGGGGTGTGAGGTCAGAGGGGGCGCACTTTGTCGTGAACGTGGAGATCCTCGAAGAAGCACTCCTTCTTCCCTGCTGGGACCTCTACCATGTGTGCGGACACCAGGGCTGGCAAGAGTGCCACCAGAGCGAGGCCATGAATTAGAAGAGATAGAATAGAGGGCATTTTGGCGGAGGGAGGAGGAAAAGGACTTTGGCGCTGGAAACTGCTGCTGGCCACGATTCGATTTGGTAGCACGTGCCGGCGGCCGAAAGGAGGGATAGGGAGCAGAAATTGATTTCCTTTCACTCCCTTTCATCCAAACTCTCCATCTTCTATCCCAAATGTCCGAAAACACAGACGCTCTTGCTCCTCGTGTAAGCCCCCATTTTCTTGAGTCCAGATTCTGCCCGCTCTCCCTGGCCATCGTCTGCATCGCCACCGGTGGCCACCCGGGCTCCATCGATGGCCAGCGCCCCGCTCATTCTCGCTCTTTCAACAGGAAGAGGAGGTCGACGTCCACTTCGAGCCCGTTATCAAGCTCACAGAGCAGGTCGACGCGAAAACCCATGAGGAGGACGAGGATGTCATCTTCAAAATGTGCGTCCCCCGCCCTTTATCTACGCGATCGCGATCTAAATCAGTGCTCTCTGCTGTTCTGCAGGAGGGCCAAGCTTTTCCGCTTCGACGGTGCTTCTACGGAGTGGAAGGAACGAGGAACCGGCGATGTCCGTCTCCTCAAGCACAAGGAGAGCAAAAAGGTTCGCCTTGTCATGCGACGGGATAAGACCCTCAAAGTCTGCGCCAATCACCTCAGTATGCTGGAAAACCAACCTTCTCAGTTGTTGTGATTGATGGGTCTAATCTGTTCTTTTTTCCATTGCAGTCACTGTTGATATGCGCTTGCAACCCAACATTGGCTCGGATCGAAGCTGGGTGTGGAAGGTAGCTGCTGACTACGCCGAGAACCCGCCAACATCAGAGACTCTCGCCATCCGTTTTGCCAACTCTGACAGTGAGTGGTTATCAGATTGCGTCAAATGAGTCAGATGTTGACACGCTATTGCGTCCAGATGCCGCCCAATTCAAGACTGCCTTCGAGGACGCCCAGAAGAGCAACGCCGAGCTGTCGGGTACCACTGTACCTGTTGCCGATGCCCCTGAGAAAGATGAGGCCGACTCCGATGAGGAGAAGAAGGAAGAGGCAGAGAAGAAAGAAGATGCCGAGAAGAAAGAGGAAGAGAAGAAGGATTAAAGACTATATTACTATACCTCTACTTCTTGGGTTGCCCTCCTGGGTCATTCGCCAGACTATTACCCGACTGTTAACTTCCATTTCAATTTCCACCTGTTTTTTTATTTCCATCCCATCGCTGATAAGGTCAATGATACCAGGGGGCGTCATCGTCTATTGGGTACATGCTAGTGAACAATTATGCTACACGTCATATCCTTGAAGTACAACATAGATCGAACAGGAGAAAGAACAAAGGTTCACCGCAAGCCCTTATACTTGTGCTCTGCATTTGCCCATGCCTCCCAGAATGCAACGCCATTACCTTCCGTCCAGTATCCTGGGGGTGCAGTACCTTTCACGACGTCTTCTGTGATCAAAACATGGCGGATTTTCTAAAGAGAGTCAGTCAAACCGAAGGGGATCGGGCAGAAGAAAAAACTCACGGAGCCTCTGACATGCAAAGAGCAACAAATTAGGTTCTGACCTAACCGTCATACGGGAATGGAAGACTCACGGCACTTCATACATAGGCTCCAACAACAATGATTCCTGCAAGTTTATGAGTCAGTGAATGACGACAAAATGACTTGGCTACGTGAGGGATTGGAGACTTACCATGATTCCTCTCAACCCACGCGCTCCTCCACCTCGCTCCAAGGCCTTGGTGCAAATCGCGTCCAATGCAGCACTCGTGAAACGAATTTCAACATTGGAATAACCAAAGAGAGCCTGGTATTGTGACATCAAGGATCCCTTTACTTCTGTAAGAATCCGACGGAGATCGGGTATCGTCAACGGGGAGAGCGTTGTTATCGAGGGAAGACGGCCGATGAATTCTGGGATGAGTCTTTTTTCGAAGGTGAATTTGTTAGTAAGGGCGAGAGTTTGGGTTTTGGTTGTGCCTACCCGTATTTCACCAAGTCTGTAGCATGTCCAATTAGAACTTTGGTTAAACGAGGAAGCTGGGGGATGAATTGATTCTACGTACCTGGCGTTTCAACCAATTCCAACAAATTGTTTGAATCTTTCTTCCGGTTCGTTGTGAAGAACGGTGTTGGGTTGCTGTCAGAGAGGGTCGCGGTGAACCCGATGGACTAAACAATAATGAAAAGTGAATAAGGAATGCGCTCCCTTGGCATTGGAGACTTTGCTCTTACTCCCTTCGCTACTCGCTGCTTGATGACATTTTCCAGCCCGACGAACGCACCACTAAGAATGAAGAGAACATTCGTGGTATCGATGTGGTAGGTCTCTGTCTTGCCTACATCAGGTTTAGCGTGAAGGGTTGATTGTGATATTCTGAACGAAACCCACCGGCGAGCTGGGGTGCCCGTTGACTAGGAGTTCTACCCTCACTGGTGGGCGGTGGTAGCTCTGCGTGGACGACGCCTTTAGCTTGCACGGTGACAACGGAACCTTCAAGCATTCGGAGAAGAGCTTGTTGTACACCTTCACCGCCTACGTCACGGGAGCCCTCTGATCCGGAGCTGGTCCTTCTGGCGATTTTGTCGACCTCGTCAATGTATACGATCCCCATGCTACAGATAGACAGGTTATTTCGCAGTTCGGCATCAAAAACTGCGCGGAGGACCTTGCTCGTACGGGATCATAGTTTGCTGCTTGAAGCTGGGCAAAGGTTGAGCGCCGGAAAGAGTTATATGGATGGAAACGGGGCGTACCAGCCGCTGAATCGCCATTTCGACATCCTCCCCAACGTCTGCCCCACAATGAGTATGCGTCCAGCTGAAGAGATAAGCAATGGAACTCACATCCGGCCTAAGTAGCAGATGCTCATGAGTTACATCAAAATGGTTTCCGGTGGAAGCTAAAGTACGCACTTGGGTGAAGGCGGTTGCATCACTGACGGAGAACGGAACGTTCAAGACCTTGGCCAATGTTTTCGCGAGGAGTGTTTTCCCTTTAGATACGTGTTCAGCATCCTCTACACCTTCAGAACGATACCAAACTAACCTGATCCTGTTGGTCCACTAATCGCTGAGTCAGGGGAAAGTGGGATGATTTCGGGAAGGAAACATACGACTTACATCACAAGAACGTTACTCTTCTCGAACAATGGCATATCTTGTCGGGAGGTAAGGGACAAGGGTCGAGTCTTTGGCTTGCGTAGAGGGGTCACTTTGGCTGGTGAGACGCCGCTATGGTCTGTAGCAGCACCATGAGTCTGTCGGGGTGATTTAGGGAGGTGAGTGTTTTTGGGAGGCGCACGGTCAGGAGCATGTTCGTCTTCTGGCTCGGTTCTTGGGGTGTTGAGTTCGGAAAGCGCTATATTTGCTCGGACTCGGTTATAGTGGTTGTATACACTGCGATAGAGTAATTTGTTGGTAAGGGATGAGGAACTGGAATACGGAGGAAATCGTACGCCACGGAGAGAACCTTCTTCGCTGTTTCTTGGCCTACGATGAATTGGTTGAGGTATTGGACGAGCTGCGGGTGCGATCCCGTAAGGTCGCGAGATTCAGGGAGCCCTAGAGGAAACGTACATCTCGAGGTGTAGCCAGACTCAGTGAAGGAAGGACTTCATCTCGTATTGGCGGCTCGTCATTCTCCAATGGCTTGATATGTACACTTCGCTGAGATATTCGTCGGAATGGAAGTCTGAGTATCGCTGCCGTCGTTCTGTATTTTTGGGATATCATGAAAAGGTCGTTAAATCTAGGGATGTTGAGGAATACGGGTGAACCTGGGTTGTCCCTTACCCGAGAACGTCACTGTGTCAGATCACGGGCCAACTTCCAAGCACGTACAAAGCACAAGGCTGACTCCCAGTTTCCATCCATTCCGTTTACTCATTGCTTTGGACAGTCTTTTATCTCTTAAATCTTCCTCTGGTATTTGACTCTCATGGGTCGACGTTCGCGCTCCCGCTCACCCTCTAGAAGGAAATACGATGATGACGAACGTAAGGATTCTCGATCCAAGAGCTACAGAGATGAAGGCCGCGACGACGACCACGACCGGAAAAAGCGGCGACGCAGTAGAAGTCGGGACGGGGATCGTCATAAGGACAAAGAACGGAAAGGAAAGGATAGAGAACGGAGCAGGAGTCGGGAAAGAAAGGATAAAAAGTAAATATACATTTAGCCGCACCATAAACATCATCACAGATACTCATACGCGGTTCATAGGAGAAAAAGGGAAACCTCTGAAGAAAGAAGGGAAAGAAAGGCCGAGAAGAAGAGGTTGAGGGAGGAGGAGGAGAAACGACAGGTTGCGGAGCTTAGTGTCTACAGCGCCACCGACAACCCCTTCCACGATGTCAACCTTGGCCAGCAATTCCACTGGCAGAAGAAGGCTGAAAAAGAGAGGAATCAGGGTCTGTCGCTCTCTGAAGCCCAACGAAGGGATGCCATTCGTCGGCAGGAGGCCAAGGAGGAGCTCGAGCGCTTAAATCGTCGGCGGAAGGAGCGGGAAGTGGATATGAAGTTGCGTGAAGAGGAGGAGCTCAGGATGCAGAGGTTGCAGGAGTCAGCCCAAATGTCTGAATGGTTGGAGAAGGATGGCGACTTCCAACTCGAGCAAGAACGGCGCAGGGCAGCCATTCGAATCAAGGAAAAGCGAGCTAAAGCTATCGATTTCCTGGCTTTGAACTTGAAGTACGTCAACCCTCCCAAAGAAACCGAAGAAGGAAAGGAGGAAGAAGATGCGGGCTTGGAGATTGACCTTGACGAACCATACAAGATATTCGATGTGAGTCTTTGGGTGCTTCTGAGCCCGAGGGTTTCTGACACCTGCTCTTAGAATCTTAGCAAGGAACAAGTGCTGGAGTTGCACGACGACATTGAGCATTATCTTGCTTTGGAAACTGCCGATACTAATCTGGACTTCTGGACAGTAGGTCTCCGGTTTTGCTTCCAGGTTTGTCTTCACTGACGCCGTCGTAGAATATGATGGTGGTATGCAAGGACCACCTCGATAGAATCAAGGAAGGAGAACGAATGGGTCTTGAAGCGGCCGCTGCAGTTGAGGGGGATATTTCAAGATTGCTGAATGGAAAGTCGTACGATGAGCTGGTGTCTCTTCAACGACGAGTACAGGAGAAGTTGGGCAGCGGAGAACCGATAGACACCGATTATTGGGAATCCCTGCTGAAGAAACTGCTCGTTGGGAAAGCCAAGGTATGCCGAGGTTATCCTTTTTTGAGACCCAGTTGACACCTTGTCCACAGGCGAAATTGAGAGTTCTGCATGAAGTTGTAGTGCGGAACAGGTTGGAGCAGCTTCGCAAGCGACAGCGCGACGAGGCTTTGCAGGCTCAGGAAGAATTGCTTGCTGGTGTCGCGCGAAATGCTTCCAAGGGCACTGCAGACATGCCAGTGGAATCCATGCAGGTCGAAGAGACCGTTTCACCAGAAGATCTTGAACCTTACCATCGCTCAATGAGCCCACGTCCCATAAAAATTGCCAAGCTTCCGCTAGAAGAGCGACAGATCCTTATCGTCTCTGCGGCAGAGGATAGGCGTAAGCTGGTATGTCATTTCATCTTTTACCGAGATGGCGAGTCTGACTCACTTGTCACAAGTTGGAGCAACGAAGATCCGTTGCTGGTTCTCGATTCGTTCCTAAGGCTCCTCGCGAAGAGGCCGAGGAAGAGAAGAAACCAGAGTTAATGACTGTGAGCAATGCAGATCTTGCATCGGAAGCGATGTACAGGGCAGAAGCTGAGAAGGAGTTGGACGAAGAGGAAGAGCTGTTCAACCTTGAAGAAGACTTACCGAATCCAACGTCGTACAATTGGGAGGACAAATACAGGCCCAGAAAGCCAAGGTATTTCAACCGAGTCCACACTGGTTACGAGTGGAACAAGTACAACCAAACGCATTATGAGTAAGTTGATTTACTGGTGAGGTATCGAAGGACACTAACCACTTTACTCTAGCACCGATAACCCTCCGCCAAAGGTTGTGCAGGGATACAAGGTATGTTGTCCCCCAGGTCCTTCTTGTTGACTGGGAACTGAGCAAGTGTAGTTCAACATCTTCTATCCAGATCTCATTGACAAATCGAAGGCTCCCACCTATAAGATTGTCAAAGAGCCAGGAAATGATGAGACGGTCATCCTGCAGTTCAGTGCTGGGCCTCCCTATGAGGACATTGCCTTCAGGATTGTCAACAGAGACTGGGAGTACTCTCACAAAAGGCAGGTTCCCTCTACCGTCTGCGCGCGATCTTCTGGACTTACATCCATTACAGGGGATTCCGAAGCAGTTTTGATCGTGGATGCTTGTCCCTTTGGTTCAACTTCCGGCGGAACGTGAGTTATTGGCTTTGTCTTTGTTGTGTTGCTTTTGGTGCTAACACATCTCCGGCAGTTCTATAGAAAATAATTTTCATTATTGGGGCATACCCCATGTTACTTGGACGAGACAATGCACCGATTATTGTATGAATTGCCCCGCTGAGCATGGACCAGTCCACCATTGTGTGGATCACGAAATGTTGTACGTACCTGTTGCGAATTGCTCATCCATTCATACAAGGTTTGGGGGAGATAATCAGTAAGCGAGAACGAGACGATTTTCCAGGTCATGGAGGTAAGCCTGGGGGCTAGGTATGTTTTGCGATGTTTGAGAAATAGGTGGGTGGGTGTGATGGGAATTGATCGATGGCCATTGAACTTCTGTTGGTGCAGGGCACAGAACGCTCTTATCAGCCACGTTTTCGTGTCTCTCGTCCTCTACTCCAGACAACATTTCAACGCACTTCCTGCTCGTGCGTTGGCAAATCCCCTGCCATTGCTGGCCTGTCCCGGTCCTCCTCCAAATAGTGGTGTGTTCACTCACGACCCTTGGTTCCACTTTATCAGGCACTGACAGATTGTCAAAATAGCTCGGCGCTACCGCTCAATACTAAACAACTGTCGCTCTATCCCCTTCCAGCTCTCGCAAAGAATGTCCGTAGACACTCGCACCCCATTGCTCACTACTCCGGACAGCGTACTCCACCGTGACGCGCCAGCCAAAACGAGCCACTACTTTCGCAAATCCCTAGTTTTCCAATCGCCCGAGGCGTGGCAGATCAACATTATTGCTCCGGTGACTGCCTTTGGAGCTTCCGAGCAAAAAGGCTGCGTCTTCCAAGAGGATCTTGGAGGTCGTATCGCAGTATCAGCCGAGAAAAGTAGAGTGGTCTCTCAAACACCAGACGCGAATATCTTCCACCATCCGCACCCTCTAGAGTTTTCTCAAACCTCGGCATTGTTGCAGACGAGCGATCAAGCCGGTTTGAGAGCCCAAAACACTCCCGATGTTAATGCGGTCTCCTCTGCTCACTACTTCGACCACCCGACGCAGCTTCCCATTGCGCAACCGCAACCAGTCCTGGCGACTGGATATTATTCCGGATTCACCAATGTTATCGGCCATAGAGGATACTTGCAACCAACGAGACCGACGATGAGATCCAGCGCAGCTTTTCATTGGGTTACCAATTTTATCGTCGTTTGCATGCTGAAACCCAACAATGTGGAATCGTATTGCTTGTGAGCCTTTCGTGTCGTAAAGGATTTTGCGTTCAGCTCACATCTCCTAGATCCCAACTTGTCAAAGCTCTTGCTAGCCCGTGGATTAAGGGCCATCTCGACTCACTCCAGGCGTCCGATTCCATTATTTGCCTGGCTCTGCATTATATCGATCTCTTGTTCCAAGACGGAGAGTTTGCCCGCATGCAGAAGGCTTTACAGTTGGATCCTGTAGATCTGGCGCTTGCGATCGCCCGCGTTTCCGGGATTGCATTGCATCTCGCGTCAATCTGGTTCTGGCAGGATTTTCGCAAGCCACCCCGAATGTAAGAAGATAGTAATTCCTAATGCTGCCGTACTGAAATGGTCTTTCATCTTTAGGTTCCACTCTCGTTCGCGAGACGTCACGATGATTTTTCTGGAGACAAATATCCTCCAGGCGCTCGGGTATATCCCGATGGGAGAACTTCAATGGGTCCACTGGCTCAAGGTGCTCTCTGATATGAGCTGCCTTGCCCATTCTTCCCGCTATTTCAACCCTTATGCGGTCAACGAGCGAAGCGACTATGAGGCACGGATGGCTGTGCAGGAACTGCTCTCCAAGCTTCCTCGCGCATCCTTTGACGAGGATGACTATTTTCCTAACCGCGTCGACCCTCGCAAGGTTCCCAATGTCGTGGTGGCCTCGTTCGTGGGCCTTCCCTCCTTCCGCCGGGTTCTGGAATGGACCTGCCACGGGTCAATGGCATCTGGCGGTAAAAATGGTGTGGTTTATACCACTTAGAAATCATCCCTGCTTTAAAGGGACTGATAAGGCAAATCCCTACCCTCGCAAAGGGCGGCTAATTAGGATGAGCAATAGTTATTCATCCATTTCTTCTGTTCTCTTTTTTAAAAAAACATTGCTGCCTTAACTCAGTACTCCAGCCATGTAAAATATTTTTACCGTGTATGTAAAGCAATGCCCATAGGCCTTTTTTCCAGAGAGGGAGAAGCTTCGAGAAAGACCTTGAAGTCGCTCTGATCCTGGTGAATCGGGAGCCAAGTTTGGTACCAAGTTCTCAGGATCACAGGAAGAATCTAATCAATCGCGGTCGCAGTCAGACCGAGCAATTAGCAATACAACAGCAATCCTCTCCGCGTTTCCACTCTCCACCTTTCTCTCTTCCCCTCTTCTACTCTCCAACACGCGACGAATAAATCCCAACTCACAATGGCTGAATCTTCGAATCTGGCCGCCCAGATGGACATCGACGAGCAAGCCATCGATGAAGGCCTCTACTCGCGTCAACTGTAAGTCAAATGCTGTTGTAAATCCCCGCGCCCACTCACCTTTTCCCCAGGTATGTGCTCGGCCATGAAGGTATGCCAAATCATATGAAGCGTTTGAGCATCGTGATCGAGAGTTTTCATAGCCATGAAGCGCATGGCCGCATCCAACGTTCTTATCGTCGGCCTGAAAGGACTCGGCGTTGAAATTGGTACGTCGCTATCTCGCCCCAGCGTCCTAGCCTCTTCTGACTAGTATAGCCAAAAACATCGTCCTTGCCGGTGTCAAATCGGTGACCATCTACGATCCCGAGCCTGTCACCATTCAGGACTTGAGCTCCCAAGTCCGTATCCTCCTTTTGCAGCGAATTCTGCGTTTCCAGGCTGACTTCCTTTGCAGTTCTTCTTGCGTCAACAAGACGTTGGAAAGCCTCGAGCTGCAGCAACCCTCCCAAGGCTTGCGGAACTGAATGCGTACGTTCCCGTGCGAGATCTCGGTGGCCAGGCCGGCGAGGGTATCTCTGTCGACCTTGTTAAAGGCTTCCAGGTGCGGTCCTTCTTTCGTTGTAATGAACGACGCTTTACTAAATATGACTCAGGTTGTGGTCCTCTGCGGTGTTTCCTATAAGAAGCAGTTGGAAATCAACGAATGGACTCGCGCAAACAATGTTCATTTCATCGCAGCGGAGACTCGAGGTCTTTTTGGGTATGTAATTTGTTTCCTTCGGCGGGTTCAATGTATTCACTGTTACCGTCTAAGATCTGCTTTCAATGACTTCGGTCCCAAGTTCACTTGCGTTGACCCAACAGGCGAGCAACCACTCAGCGGCATGATCGTGTCCGTTGCGAAGGTCAGTTGCATAACAGCGGTCGTAAGGATTATAGGCTGACCCTTGGAATAGGACTCGGAAGGTTTGGTGACTTGCTTGGACGAAACCCGACACGGCCTTGAGGATGGTGACTTTGTGACCTTCACGGAGGTGCAAGGAATGACCGAACTTAATGGATGCGAGCCACGCAAGATCTCCGTGAAAGGTCCCTATACCTTCACCATCGGCGACACCTCAAACCTTGGCGATTACAAGGCTGGTGGTATCTTCACACAAGTCAAGATGCCAAAGATTGTGGAATTTGTGGGTGCAATTTCTTTTTTGATCGACGACAGAAATGGTTCATCGGATTTGTAGAAATCGCTGCGAGAGTCGCTTGAGAATCCCGAATACTTTGTAACCGACTTTGCTAAGTTCGATAGGCCTGCCACTCTGCATGCTGGTTTCCAGGCCGTCGGTGAATTCGAGTCTCAACACGGTCGCTCTCCCCGACCTAGGAACGAAGAAGACGCTGCCTTAGTCCTCGAGCTTGCCAAGAAGCTCAACCCGGATGTCGATGCAAACATCATCAAGGCGTTGGCTTTCCAAGCCACTGGCGATCTCTCACCAGTCAATGCTGTCATTGGAGGATTCGTAGCCCAGGAGGCGTTGAAGGCTATTTCTGCTAAATTCCACCCGATGGTTCAACACTTGTACTTTGACTCTCTCGAATCCCTCCCCGATACCCTTCCAACAGAAGCTGACTGCCAACCTGTGGGCTCGCGATATGATGGTCAGATCGCTGTCTTCGGCAAGGTCTTCCAGGAGAAGATTGCCAACCACCGCCAGTTCCTGGTTGGATCTGGTGCTATCGGATGCGAAATGTTGAAGAACTGGAGTTTGATTGGCCTTGCCTCTGGACCAAAAGGGATCATTCACGTCACCGACTTGGACACAATCGAGAAGAGCAACTTGAATCGACAGTTCCTTTTCCGAGCAAAGGATTTGGGCAAATTCAAGGCTGAAGTCGCCGCAGCAGCTGTTGCAGACATGAATCCTGACTTGACTGACAAGATTTTGGCCAAGCAGGAGCCTGTTGGGCCTACGACTGAGAGTACGTTTATCCGCTCGCGTTTCCTGATCTATACCTAACACATTCCACAGATATCTACGACGAGGATTTCTTTGCCAGTATCGACGGTGTTACCAATGCGCTGGATAATATCAAGGCTCGCAAGTGTCTGTTTTTTCTTGTGGTTTGTAGGGTACTGAATGTATTCCAGGTCTGTACATGGATCAGCGATGTGTGTTCTACGAGAAGCCCTTGCTTGAATCCGGTACTCTCGGTACCAAAGGCAACACTCAAGTCGTCATTCCCCATCTCACCGAATCGTACGGGTCGTCCCAGGATCCTCCCGAGAAAGAGACCCCCTCTTGCACCATCAAGAACTTCCCCAACGCTATCAACCACACGATTGAGGTACGCCATCCCGAACCAGACTTGATTTCCTCGCTGACCCTTTTTTTAGTGGTCTCGTACTCAATTCGACAACTTGTTCGTCAAACCCGCCCAATCTGCCAATGCCTACCTTTCCGAACCAAACTACCTTGAGAGCACATTGAAGTACTCGGGCCAGCAGAAAGACCAAATAGAGCAGATTGTCTCGTTCTTGGTAACAAACAAGCCTCTTACCCTCGATGAATGCATTGCTTGGGCGCGTCTTCAGTTTGAAAGAGATTACAACAATGAAATCCGCCAGCTTTTGTTCAGTCTCCCAAAGGATGCCGTCACAAGCACTGGCCAACCATTCTGGAGCGGCCCCAAGCGTGCTCCTGATCCTCTCGTGTTCGACTCTAACGACGTAAGGACCGGCATTTTAGGCACTTTAATCCATTTTGACTAACGTCTTCCTTCAGGCCACACACCTTGCGTACATCATTGCGGCAGCGAATTTGCACGCGTTCAACTATGGCCTACGCGGGGAGACCGACCCTGCATACTTCCGCAAAGTCGTCGACACTGTCATCGTTCCCGAGTTTACCCCAAAGAGCGGTGTGAAGGTGCAGGTTAACGACAATGACCCTGTTCCCCAAGCCGGTGGTGATGCAGGTAGGATTTTGTGTTATCCGGTCGCTGAGAGTGCGCTAACACCCATGTAGGTGACGACATTGACGAGCTCACCGCCAAATTGCCCGCGCCCTCTTCTCTAGCCGGGTATCGTCTGAACCCCGTCGAGTTTGAGAAGGATGACGACACCAATCATCACATCGACTTCATCACCGCCGCTTCTAACCTGCGTGCGATGAACTATAGCATCAACCCTGCCGACAGGCATACCACCAAGCAGATTGCCGGCAAGATTATCCCGGCCATTGCGACCACGACTTCCTTGGTGACCGGCCTCGTTTGCTTGGAACTGTACAAGGTGAGGCGATTAGGACAGCATCTTTCAGGGATTGCCTTTTCTTACATTCCAAACCATCAAATAGATCATCGACGGCAAGAAGAAATTGGAGTCGTACAAGAATGGATTCGTCAACCTGGCCTTACCATTCGTGGGCTTCTCGGAGCCCATTCTCGCTCCCAAAAATAAGTACGGCGCGACGGAATGGACTCTTTGGGATCGTTTCGAGTTCAAGAACAACCCTACCCTCTCGGACATCTCTAGCTGGTTCCGAGAGAATCATAAGCTCGAGCTCACGATGGTCAGCCAGGGTGTCAGCATGCTCTGGAGCTCGTTTGTTGGTAAGAAGAAGAGCGAAGAACGCTTGCCGATGAAATTCAGTCACCTCGTGGAGCATGTCAGCAAGAAGCCCATTCCGCCTCACGTCCGACACCTCATCGTGGAGGTCATGGTTTCGGACGAAGAAGGCGAAGACGTCGAGGTTTGCATTCACATTCCTCATGTTCCATATATGCACTGACCGTTTGTTGTGACAGGTTCCATTCATTGTTGTACGCATTTAATCGAGAAACTGTTTGTCGGAATCACAATTGAAAGGATGGATGTATGATAGTACCTAATTGACAATTCATTTTCTTTACCCGTATTGTTATTCTTGGATGGTCACCCCCTGAAATCGATCAGAACAACTGTGCATTGTGAGGTGCGAGAAGATCTGATACTACTGACATGAATAACGAGCAACAGGTATACGATACTTACCTATGTACAGAAAGAAGAGTCAAGCGGGGAAGAGGGAAGTGAGGTGAAGGCGGCAAGTAGGTAGTAAGGGGGAGGAATCGCGGCAAGAAGAGGTGTCAACAACAAGGCGGCAAGAAGAGATATGGTATAGTCGAAACGGGGTAGAGGAGACGATAGGGGGATCGCGATGAAAACTCATCAAGATACCGAAGATGAAGCGGAGGGAGGATGTATAATGAAGATAAAAAAAAAGCGTGACTACTTTTGGGCGAAGGGGTTGTTTTTTGTATGTGCATAGAAGGAAAGTTCGAAAACGAACCACAGTGGCGTCACGGCGATTAGACAAAGATGAACCGAGAGGAAGGAGAAGCGAAGATACATGCTACAGCCAAAAAAGATATAATGGCAATGAATGATCAATCGATAAAGAATCGAAGATAAAAAAAAGGGGGACAGACAGAGATGAGAGGCAAAGGCATGATTAGTGGTCGATAACTCGATAAATACCGTGAAAAGGGTTATTGAACGCGACACAGAAGCGAATGGGAGGAACGTCAATCAGGGTGAACAATGCAGAAGAGACGACCAGAGAAACAAACACACTCGAAATTGAAAGGATCAAGACAAAATTGTCCAGGGTGAAAACACAAGAATCCTAGCTAAACGAAGGCATGTTTGATTTCCATCAGAAACTCGTGTGACGGTAGGTGATGTTTCAATGCAATCGGAGTATGGGCCCCGTTGTCCCATCTGACGACCCATGCCATAAGACGAGGGCCGGGATAGGAAGGCCGGAGAAACGTATGCTGGAGAAAAAATAAAAAAGAATCGAGACAGCAAAGTGGTTGTAACCAGAATGCGAAGGAATAGTACACAGGGAGCTGACGAGAGGGAAGCAGGCTGGGAACTAGTCCGCGTGTTGCGCGGAGAGTGAGTGCCGGACGTAGTGTAGCTTGATGAGAATGGAGAGAACAGAAACAGTCTATATGTGGGGGATTCATGCATGTGGATATTCGTGAATGGATAGAGCGGTGCCGCCTTCACCATGCCGCACTCGGAGCGACTGCCAAGGCAGGGGCATACGAACGACTGAATACGTACGGGTTGGGGTCCGTCCACCTGGGTTCAGATTCGTACGCCGACAAAGAATCATGACAGCACATCCGAGCGTCGTTGAACTTGTAGTCGAAACGTGCTTGGGAATAGGATCGAAGATGACTCCGGGATGTGTGATGTTCCGAATCAAAGAACATAGATTGAGAACGAGAATGAGTCATGGTAGCCATCGATGGAGGTTGATAATGACTGTATTGTGCCGCATTGATGGTGGCCGGGGGTTGTCCGTAAGCATAGGAAGGGTAGGCTTTGTAGGGCGCGGCGGAGAATGCAACGTCCCATGACTGGTTGTATAGAACATCCGGGGCACGATAGGGGACAGGGTACGGATATGGGTGGCTGGGTTGAACAGCAACGTACTGACCACTGCTGCGGTTACGGTCACGGAGAATAGGCTCGTCACCCGCCGGGGACCACTTTGCAGGAGGAGGGAGGGCCTTGGGAGCCGCAGTGTTGGCGTGCAGATTTTCCGAGTCGTTGCTACGCGAGACACGAATGCAGCTGCCTCCGATGCGACGCCGAGGAAGATACTCCTCCCTCAAGGGGCCATCCTCATCCAAATCGATGTTAAGAACCTCGATCGAGGCAGCTTGCTCTTCCTTCTTGCGTTCCTCCAGACCTAGGAAGACCGGCTGTGGGATGGGAGAATCACCACTCGTCGGCGAGGGAGCTTGCAAGATCTCGTCAATCGACTTGCGAATGATCGAGTGTGGGTTGGAGGAAGGTCTAGAAATAGGCTGGAGGTGGGGCGAGGCGAGCGTCATGTGGTAAGACTTGACGTGGACCATCCATTGATTCCAATCCCGGTTCGAGATGGACAAGTCATAGGCCAAAACATCCAATGCCAAGACTTCAAGCCTGTTCAGGATTTGAATCGGGACATTAGAAATAGTGTGCCTAAATTTTGAAGTTAGTCATGGAAGTTTAGAAAAGGAGGAAAGGGTACATACCACGTCTTGTTGCTAAACGTGTGATCGTCCAACCATTTGTTTGCAAGCATACACCCAAGGACGAACAGGCGGAAAGGGGCATTTAGTTCCAACGCATCTCTTTCGTAACTGTATACGTCGCCAAGGAGGCACTGGCGGAAACGCATCTCCTTCCCATACTCCGGACCAAGGTCCGCCGCGTTGAAGTAAACGGGTAGACGAACAATGTACCAAAGCGATAGGAAAATAGCGGAAGGCTGTAGCAGCGTTGAAAGGAGAAGCGAGTGGATCGAGGGTGCCAGGTAACTAGGCGGCGTTGGTGAATACTGAACAACCCTGGAGCTAGAAAAGGCTAATTCAGCGAAATGAACGAGCTAAAAAATTGATGAGTGACTTACGAAGGGTACCGGAACAGAGCGGGAAGGCTCATTCCAGTGGTGCAGACCTTCCAAACGTAGCCAGCGAGCCATTCAGAGATAGGTTCCGCGAGCTGCTTGTATCCATTGGTCGCGCTGGGCGTAACGACGTCAGGGACGGGGGCAGGTTCCTTGGGCGGTTCGGCCAGGGTGGGGAAAACGGGGACATCCTTCGCCTGCTTCAACACACCATATTCCACGGATGATTCGATCGATACAGCGCCAGTATCTTGAGAGACGTATGGCTGCTCCGCAGCCACAGCTCTGTCAATGAAATCGGCAAAAGGGGTGACTGGACCCAGCGGACTCGATCCAGAGTCAGGACCGCTGTCACTGCCAGGAGACTGGTCTTCGTAGCGGGTACTATAGGAGCTGCGGGGGAATGTCTGATTTTCATAGGTCGCAAGATCGGTGAAAACCAAGTTGGGGGACGTCTCCGCAGCGTCGAACTCTTCTTCAACATCCATCACTTCATCATCGCACAGTGCTGTGCCATCCTCCTCCCAAAATAAATCCATTGCGGGGCCGGGATGGCCCATAATCCCATATTCATTGCATTTCTCTCCAGGGACGCCTTGCTGGGGGTGTGAGACAGGAAAATTTGCCAGGGGCGGAAGACACGCATCAGCGCGAGCTCCTTTAATGGCCATCGCGTCATCCGCGACAACCAACCCTTGGAGAAAATCCTTGGTTGCACCCAGGTCAGAAGGACGGGCGTCGTCCTCCCAGATACGCCTCGGCTTCGTTCTTCTCCAGGATGGCAGCGAGTTTATCCACTCCTCACGGGTTCTGAAGGCGGGGGGCGGGCCGGAGGGGATGCCGCTGTCGAACTGGGGGGTCTGATCGGTGGCACGCAGGGGCTTGACGACTGGGTGCGCGATTGGCTTGATGAGACGGGGAACTGGAACGGGCATCTGCACAGGAAGAGAGAGGGCGGAGAAGGAGGCCTAAATTCCACTGAGATGCGAAACTAGACCGCTCTACTCCAGTCCGGACGACGCTCCCTGAAGCGAAAGGAGCGACTGTGACGAAAGCGTAAGGGGGGGAAGGGGGTCGTAAGAGTCTTGTCGTGAACGGAGCGAGGGACCTTGGGTGTCGACGAGAGCCTGTCTGGGGGCGAACGCACAACAAAGGCGTGCCTTTTCGTCGTCACCGGTCGAGTGCGCTGGAGCTAGCCTGGGGATGACGGGACGACTGGGACGGCGACGAGCAAGAACAGCCCTCTTCAGCCTACGCCTGGACTGTGGTGGTGGAGGGGAAGGACAGAAACCTGGCAACTGAAATCGACGAGGGAAGGTCGATCCGCCTGGCGATGAGAGTTGGGGGAAGAAAACAAAAAACTCGGAAACAACCCTCTTATATACCCCTTACGTAAGCACCCGCATGACTAGCCAGGGCGCTCGGCCTTGGCCACGTCTTATCGATGTCTGGCTATATGCGCCGCATCGCTGGGTGCAGTACCAGCTGCGGTGCTCCATCTGGCTTGTCGAAGGGTTACGATACCGTACCCGCAGTCTGGGGCCAGTCTCGGCATTCTGGCATTCTACGCTGAGTCACAGAGTCACTTCCCTGTCGCTCGCTGGGGAAACGTGCCCTTGGACGGAGCTTGGTGCCCCCTGCCCGAAAATACACTGAGCGCGATGGCCACGCAGCACAAAATTTAGGTAACGAAATGGGCCCATTTCCGCCTCGTTGAGTCAGGGGCTGGGGCGGAAAAGGGAATTGACGACGCGCTTCGCGCCGTGTTGCGCGCGCAAGGCGCTGATAAACAAACCACCCTGAGCTCATTGCCGTACGCTTCTCCACTCCAGCCAGATTATTCCGTGCACACCCCACAACGTGTTCATGAGCGGTTCCCAGCTAGAGGGCAGCAATGGTGCCGGGCTTCCCCCAAGCAATCTGTCCGTCGACTCCATCTCGCTGGGCCAGCTGAAGAACTTTATCGGCCATAACCAGAAGCCCAAGGTACAACGTTCATGATGTGTCCCGCCCATTTGCTCAATGCCCGTCTCCGTCTCTAGCAATCATGGTTTGACTTCAAATATGACGACGAGGACACGGTCATGAACGAGATCGAAGAGTTCTACTCTTACATTGAGATGCCCCAGGTGGCCGAGAACATGAAGGCATGGGAGGGCTGCTTTCCGTCTGGTCCGTAGCGAGCCAACCCCATTGAATATTTCACCTAACCGATCGACGTGCAGAATGGACTAAAGCACCATTAAACCAACGTAGGACTCATATCGAGTTCCTTCTCGAGAGTTTAGAACATCGCGACGTTGAGATCCGTTTTACCAATGCCCGACGTCTCTTCTATGTCCTGCAAGGTATGTCCATATTCACACCGTCGCAAACGTGTCTTCCTTCATGAAATTGAATACACCCGCCGGTTTGACGCAGGAACGTTCGCGGAAACTGTTTCTCCGGAACACCAGCTGCACTGGATAGTCGAGAACTGCAAGATCGTTCGCTCAGCCAATGGAATTCCTAGTATCGTGGAAGCACTCAAGATTGCCGGCAGAAAACACGACTTGCTGAGGTATTTCCTCTTGAAACGCGTCCGGTTCCCTAGCTAACTTTGATTAGCAACCTGTCAGACCAAGAAGCAGCACATTACTACATCTCAGCACAAGACAAATCCGATCTAATGGAAGAAGTATTGACCGAAATATCGGTCTACCTGGGAATGCTGTACCACCTGGTTGAAGTGTTCAAGGGTCACGACGAATTTGCAGATGAATTGAGTAAGTGATCGCAACGCATGCCAGTTGGTCATTCCTGACCGGCCGTATGACAGTGAGTCTCGATCCGCCGCTCCCCGTTTACCTTTTCAACCTCGTTGCCGGCTTGCGGGATAAAAGTGCCAAAGGATATCCTATTAAGAAGGTGAGCCCTGTCAAACGCGCATCCGTCATTTCCAGAGCTAACGATCGGTCTGCAGCTCTTACTCTTACTATGGAAGTCCCTGCTCGCTTGCTGGGGTGGAATGAAGGATCACGAGCGAGTTAAGAAGATCGCTAGAGAGTTAGCCGGTCTCCCTTCCTACGACGGTGGTATGCACCCTTTCTCACGTCTAACATGCGTCAGTTAATGAAATGAATTACAGGCGACAAAATTAAAACAACGCCTATCGACATTGAAACCTTCCGTCAGGAAATGTTTGTCAAATACCCTACTTTCGCGCCTCCCAATCAACCACCCCCCTCACTTGCAAATGCCCCCATATCAAATGTAGCTAACCCCGCGCATTTGACTCGGAGGTTATCCGAGGCCTATTCGCCCATCCCTATCCGTCATCATTATCACCATGACGAGCCTGACCCACCTATGCCGATTAGCCAGCAAAACTCGAGTCAGTTTGGACAGTTCGGACAGCCTGGGTCGTTCATGAGGCATCCACAACCCCCGACACCCATACCCTCACCACCGCCTGGACCTAAGCTCAAGAAACAAGCGTATCAGACTGACCAGAACCGTCCATTCTTGTTCCCATTTTCCAAATCAAGATTCGGAAATGACGGCAAGCTGGTACCATTTGCGATCGACGAGGCCGATCGCTTGTACAGTCGGCATATGTACGTCAGCCTGGCTTTGGCGCAGATGTGGAGGACAAGGGAAGATTGTATGAGTGCTGAGAGCGGGCTGGAGAGGATGCCTGGAACCGAGGGAGAGCTCAGGTCATCGACTTACAACCCTGATGTAAGTTTCTGGCCCCTGCGTCTGGCCCTGGTCCCAGCTAATATGATGCATTCCAGGAAGCGGAGACGGGTGAGCCTTTACCTGATATCAAGTTGCTGGAAGAGAAGATCAAGGAGGCCGATGCTGCCGTGAAGAATGCTGAGACCTCGGCGGAGAGGCGGAAAGCGCTTGAAAGGCGAGAGGACCTGCTTAGACTGCTGAGGGTTGAGCAAATATACGTGAGTCATTTTATGAGATACGAATTCCCAAGGCGGTGAGCTGATTCTTCTATAGGAGGCAGTCCTCCCTGTTCTGTCTGCATGGGTGCTGGTGTTGCTGAAGCTGTTGCTTGCAACCGTGTCTCCTAATGCAACAAACATACCGGTTCCTCAATCTTCTACTTCTTCGGTGTTCCCGCCCGTCCTCGGGTCTCGTAAGTACAGCTTTGTTTCCAGAAAAGCTTTTTGACTCACCAGATTCATAGCACCTGAGCAGATTTCCCAGCCGCCTCCTACACTGGACGAGATTGACGTTGTTAGGCATCGGGAAATCACCTCGAAAGCTGTGTCTGCAATTCTACTTCTGGTTCTAAAATGGTTCAAGGTGTCACGTACGTCGTCCCGTATACCTGATTGTACTGGCTTTGACTGACGTTCCCGTTGCAGATGTGATGAAGTTCCACCATCTCGGTGGCCATCTCCTCGATACGAACTGCCTGCTTCTTATTCTCAAGATGTTTGGGTTACAGGAAGTTTCCCAGACTGTGTTGTCCAAGGCGGATTCTCCAGAGAACAAGTGAGATCTCTGTTTTCCAGCGTCTAACGTGAAACTGATACGATAGGAACTAGTTTCTTCCGATATTGCCTTACCAACCTTTCGAAGAATCCTCAGGTTCCAAGGCCCGAAGATGTCATGATCAAGCCACCGCGACAGATTATCACTCGGACGGTTACGCTACCTAACGGAGAGAGACATGAAGAAGAGGTCGAGCAGCTGACAGACTACTCGTGGAGGAACTTCTTTTCGACAATAAACTTTGCCAAGATCATGCAGAAGCTGTCAAAGGGAAGGGCACATCGCATCTTCATGCTTGTTCAATACAAGAGCTCGGTAAGTTTGACGTTGGAACAAGGAATGTCACACCACGAATTGACAACAATTGCAATAGGCGGTGTTGAAACGAGTGTTGAGAGTCCCACATCCGCTTCTGCAACTTCATATTCTCAAGTTGATCAAAAGTCAAGTACCTTTCTGTGGAAAGAAGTGGAGGCAGAGTGGGTTTTTCTCATTCGTCCCCGCCGTTAGCCAATAGCGCTGATTATGGGTCTGATGGTTTCAGCGAATATGAAAGTCATCACCGCGATCTACCTCAATTGCAGACCCGATCTCCGGGACGAGTGGCTTACTGGAACGGAGCCTGAAGACGCCGGAGATGCTCAGATTCAAGAACAAGCGTTGCGGCAACTAGTCAAATTCTGTGAGTTTGAATTAATTTAGTTCCCCGGCATGTACGTTTCGTTAAACGGCATGTCTAGACAACTCGAAGCGGTATGGACCCACAGCAATGAGTGCCCCACCAGGACACCACCACCGGCGCACTGGAAGCATGTCGCACTATTTGGAAGGATTGCAAGCTGACCCACAACTCGCAAGTTTGATTCGGCCTCTTGGTACCCCGAATACTGTGGATTCGGATGTCTTCCCTCCCTCACGATCTCAAGCGCCAAATCCCTCGATATTCTTGCCGTATACTACGGAAGACTTGGCATTTGAAGAGGAGTATGAGGAGTATTTGTCAGACTTGGGTTTGTCGGATGACTACCATCATGCTGGTCAAGCAGAGAATGGCTCGGGTTCGGCATGGCATCGTCTGCCTGAATATGTCAGCGAGATGACTGACAATATTAGCGATAGTGAGAGTATCGTGTCGATCGGTGATTTGGGAGACGAGAACCAGAATAAGGATGACCAAGACGTAGCGGACGAGAACTTGAATAATTGGGAGGTGGGTGACCCCCGTTTCGCTTTGTTCATTCGGATCGGACTAGATGATGATAATCTTTCATTTCATTAGCACCTGAGTCCGAAGACGATGGCGGCACTGCCCAAATCTCCTGCGACTGGGAGAAGGCGCTCAAGTTCCGGAGGCGGCCTTCGCCCGGTTATACCGTTTGGATTGGATGACGGCAATGCTGTTCAGGAAGACGTCGGGGACGGAGAAGAAGAGGAAGAAGAAGAGATTGGCCCGATTCAACACTCTGGTCCGAGTGTGGATGAGGTCGAGTACGCGTATGGGTACGTTGCAGTCTTTTTTTTTTGCTACTGGTTCGGCGCTGACGAAGACCCGCAGCGTGTGAGGAAAGAGGATTGGCAATGTTTGTGATAAGGAATTTATTTGGACACCATGTTTGGATCCCGAGAAGGTTAGCGCTCTGAGCGTCACCATTTGCCTCAAGGCACCGTCGCGCAGTGTATACAGAGCAAATAGAGATTTTGTACCGTTTTCTTGCGATATTCCATGCACTATGACCGCGAATGATTTTTGAAAAAGGGTGAAAAAGAGGGAAAAAAGAGGATTTGCCGAGCAGGTATTTGTTTGTACATAGGTTTCGCTTTGGACGGTGTTTTAGCATGTCTTCCACAATTTGGACGTTGTCGGGGTATGTTGAACCTTGTGGCTGCAGACACACCAAACATCGGCGACGACCTCTCCCTCCTCCGCACCCCCTTCCGCCCAGCAACGTCCCCATTATCGCTCTCTTCATTCTCCATGAATGTCACCCTATATTTCAGCTCAAACACGCGGTCCGTGCGCACTGGCCAGCTTTCCCACGTGCCTGACATAAGCTGGGTTCGTTGATTCCTGCCCTTTGCTTCCCCCAACCACCATCCCCTCGCCCTCGAGCCCCTTTAATCTTGCCCCACACTCCTCCGACGACTCCACCGGCCCACGCTGTCAGCCCTGTCTGTGCCGGAAAGCCCCCCTGAGGCAGCTATTTTCTACGACATGTCCCAACAGCACCAGGACATGCAGGCCATGATGCAAGACCCGATTCAACAACCGCCGCAACCTGACGGACAGGGTGCAGGCAGCACCTCGTACTATCCACAAGAAACAGATCTCACTGGTGGTTTGCCCATCAACTTGGATTCGCTAAGAGACGGGCCCCCGGGCAGCAAGCCCTTTTATCCCTATTCCACACTTATTCGGTGAGTCTGCCTCGTTGTCATGGATAAGTGAAGGCCTGGCGCTCAAACATCGTGACCCCCGCGCTCCGCAGCTACGCTATCAAGGNCTCGCCCAACGGAAAGCTCTTGCTTGAAGACATCTACTACGCCATCGAGTCCAGGGTGGGTCCAGAATTGTGTCGGGTTTTTAGTCTAGATTTCCGGACTAACCGGTTCTATGTAGTTCCCGTATTTTCGAACAGCACCGAGTGGATGGAAAGTAAGTGTTACTTTGGAATTGATCTAATATGCATTTCTGTACCCGTTGCTTCTATTTGGGATATATCGCGTTGACGCGACGCGATGTTGTGATATGACTGCCACTATTTGTTGTGGAAAGTTTGCAACTTTTGCCTCTTGCACAACAAAAATATCTCTGCAGATGCTTACCCATATGCTTCTTGTAGAACTCTGTCCGGCATAACCTCTCTCTGAACCCATGTTTCGAGAAGGTCCCGAGACCGCTGACCGACCGTGGCAAGGGATCCTATTGGACTGTCAACGAGAACGTTGACCCTCGCACTGGGGTCCACCGTGTTCGTAAGAAGAAGAATAAGAAACAGACGAGGCTTTCAGAGGAGCCTGACGCTGACTATCGCCCTCCCGACCATCAAGTATCGCCGGGAGCGCAACCTCACTTTGAGGACCCGCACGCCGCTGCTGCAGCTGCAGCCGCCGCCGCCGCCGCTGGACATCAATTTGTTCCTCCACCAATGCCTGGTGATGAACCAGGGACGAGTCGTCAAGCTGGACCATACCCTCCCACCGCATACCCACCGTAAGTAGCCAACCTGCATGAGGCCGATTTCTCTGACCAACACTCTAGGTATAGTCCCCTGACGTTTGACCCCAATTTCCCCATGATGGGCATGCGCTTCCCCGTAGCCGGACCGATGCCAATAGCACCTGACGAGAGTTTTGATGTCGATGAACATGGCAATATCAACTGGAGACTTGCCTGGTTGAAGGAGATCGGACATCTTCAGCAGGTGACACAGGAGCAGGAGAAGGCAGGAGCAGACCAGGAGTGGTATCGGATGATGCTATTCCGGATCCGTGCTGCACTGATGCCTCCTCCGATTAATCCTGAGGTGATGCACCAGATGGTGCCTCACATGCAACCGCCCCCTGGAGCAGAGATGCAGCAGCAAACGGTGGCTGCCCCGGTGGCACCGACGCAGCCCCAGTAACGGCGGAGGAGGAGGATGATATGGACAGATTTTTCTATCGTATTTGAGGGCTAGCTTAGTGTATATACTTTAGTTGTTGGGCCGATTCGATTTCGTCTGGCGTTGTATTATCTGTGTCTTTCCTGGGCAATACACGGGACCGATTCTGGAAAGCAAACGGGCGTGTCGGCTCGGGCGTCGGATCCGAGACGGTGTGGGAAGGGTGAGAGGTGCTGATGTCATCTGGCCGATCTAAATTATTAATGCGCCCTCAGAAATTTCAGGCAGCCTGCTTGCTCTCTTCCTCTCCGCCATGTCCCCCATTGCTGTCGACCCGCTCCCCGCCCCCGCACGCTCCAAGGGCCCCTCGCTCGTCATTGGCTCGCTCTCCACAGCCCAGGACGGCGCCTACCAGTCGCTCATCACGGACCTTGAGGTCTCCAGGCGCGTCGATAAGCAGTTGCTCGACCGACTAGTGGACGACGGTATGGACCCGTATCTCCCCCGGAAATATATCCTGCTTACTGAGCCGCATTCCGTTAGCTGCTACGCTCGAGGACTCGGCGTATGCGTCGGTACACGTTACGTTGTCGCCATCGGATTATGAATCACTTTCGCCGAAGCTTCCTTCGCTGTTATCGCAGGTGCTCAAGGGTCTGACTCCCCTTGGGACCCTGCACCTGTTGAACTTGACAGCTGCGATCCAGACGCTACCTTCCGAGCTCACCCTTGCTGGATTCAACATCCTCTCTTCGTTGGACTCGGGCGAGGGTGCGCTTGTGGCTCAGAAACCCGCACATGCTGTTGGGACGGCAGTGCCTCTCAAGAAGAAGGTGTCCGCCGACAGGGAGTTGGCTAACGCAATGAAGGCTGCTTCTATCTCTACCGCTTCCTCAGTTCCCCTGCTGCGGAAGCGACCGACAGACCCGGCGAAGAAAAAGGCCCTTTGGGCTCTAACGACGGCGGAGTCATCCGCTCCCTCGACGCCAAAGATTGACGCCGAGTCTCTGCTCACTGCCGAAGATAAAGCCCGACCCGTTCCCACCTGCGCCCCCGTTGACCGCAGTGCCCCGCGGCGAAAAAAGGCATGCAAGAACTGCTCGTGTGGACTCGCAGAGCTCGAGGAGGAGGATCGGATAAATGGAAAAGTGGTGTTGATTGATAGCAGCTTGGATGGCGAGGCGAAGGCGATGACACCAGAGGAGAGGGAGCGGCTGATTGCTGCGGCCAAAAATGCTCCAAAGGCGACGAGCAGCTGTGGGAGCTGCTTCCTTGGAGATGCGTTTAGGTGTGCGAGTTGCCCGTACCTTGGTAAGTCCCATGTGGCCTGCATGTGTTCTGGGGTCGAATCTTCGATTCCTTCTCGGAATTGGGGTCCTTGACCCTTGTTCTGATCGTGTGGGGATGAATAAAGTCACTGACACGCCACTCTTTTTTTACGTTGACAGGTCTCCCTGCCTTCAACCCTGGCGAAAAGGTCGAGATTGATTTCGGCATGGATGATTATTAGATTTGGGATACCTAGTGTGCTGGATAAGGTGGAATTCCCCGGTTGGGGAGATGCTTAAGCGACGACGGTTGCGTGTATTACTACTGCTAAACTTACCATGAATTCCTTGTATTTTTGTGTGTCCCTGCCATTTTATATACTCTTAGTCTGTCTATTGTCAAGTTTATCTGACATATAACATTTATGGATGTGCTATTGGGAATCAGAACGTTGTAATTGGGTGGTTGACAAGCATGGTGTGGCGCTTGGGGTGAGACTGGCATTCTGTGTGTTGTTCGACAGGATTTGTCGTTTTCTATTCTTTTGCTTTGCTGGATGGCGACAGTAGTTCGGCTAAGGCAAGTGGCGTTTAGCATCTTTTCCGACTCGTTATCAGATAAGACGAGACGGGAGAACCTGACCCACAAAGTTCGCCCTCGTGATGTGATCAAACGGAAGGATATTTTCGACTTCTGTCAGAATCTGCCTTTTTCCTGCCCTATATGTTGTTGTCCTCGCTAACGACGACCGATTTCCTGGAACCAGGTCCGTCCAGCCTGCACCCGCGGCCCCCTCGTGCCACGAAGCCATGTGCGAGCTGTAAGGTACAGCCGTCCAAATATACTTGTCCGGGGTGCGAGACGGTTACATGTTCTCTGGCTTGCTCGAAGGAACATAAACGCACTACCGGATGTAGTGGGGAGAGGAATAAAGCCAAATATGTCCCTATGGGAGAGTATGGGTGGGGAGAGATGATGAGGGACTATACCTTCTTGGAGGAGATCGGGAGGAAAGTGAATGGGTGGGGAGATGAGATAGCGAGAGGGGGGTACATGCACCATGGCAGGGGGCTAGGTGCGAGAGGTGCAAAGGCTGGTGGGATGAGAGGAAGGGGAAGAGGTGGTGCTGGCGGTGGCGGTGGTGGTGGTCAGAAGACGAAGAGGGACATTTTCAAGATGCAGTTGGACGTGAGGGATATTGATGTTGAACTTTTGCCGTTGGGTATGAAGAGGAGGAAGGCAAATCAGTCGAGTTGGGACTTCAAGTGCGTTTCTGACCTCCACCCCACGTCTTATGTATTCGTTGTCTGACATAGTTTTAACAGGAAACAAACGGGTCTTTTGACTATTGAATTCAAATTTCACAAACCGAGAAATCCACTGGCTCCATCTTCACAACCCGACGACCCTCCACTTACACTCCTCACACACCGAAACCGAATGGACGCTTCGCTATTGACAATCCTACAAACGGTAGTCAAAGAGCGAAGCTCATCGAAAAAGGGTCAACAGCCCAACGAAAAGTCACAACAATCTTGTCTGGAATGGCTGCAATCTCTGATCCTCCCGACAAATTCTGACGACCCAGAGGGATTCACCCCTCCAGACTGTGTTATGGCGGCCTCCACCGTCGACCTCCTCTCCCTACGGACGTCAATACTCAGGAGAAACGTCAAAACAGCGTATCATAAACTAGACGTGAATCAACCCCTCGCCACTGCGTTGAGAGATACGCGGTTTGTCGAGTTCCCTACAATAGAGGTCTGGGAAGAATTCAAGGGTGCGATTGTCGACCTTCAGGGGAGAGTCAATCAGCTGGACGAAGAAGACGAGCCGCCGATGAAGAGGCGGAGGTTGGACAAGAAGACGGCAAAGGAGAGGATTAGTGGGCTGTTGGGCGGGTATGGAAGCGATGAGAGCGAGGAGGAAGATGAAAAGGAGGCAGAAGAGAAGAAAAACGTCTTGTCGCTGCTGGGGGATTACAGCGACGGAGAAGAGGAAGATGGCGAGGTTCAGGAAACGGCTGTTGGGACTGAGGACGCTGGAGAGCTGAGCGGGAACGACGAGGATGAAGAGGGAGAGCTAGAACCTGCTGCGTTGCTCGAGCTTCTGCGCCAAGTCAAGAAAGACTCTGCGCAGTGGGCTGCACCAGATCTCGGGATGGAGGACGATGTCCTCGAGTGGGGAGATCTTTCGGACGCAGATGCGGAGGGTGAAGATGATACGGGACACGAGGAAGAGGAGTAAGGCTAACAACTTGCTCTGATCTCTACCTCAAATTTCGAATTTGCGAACGTTTCAAGGGAGTCTTACAGGAGGAGTTGAGGACACTCATCGACTGTTAGGCCTGCTTCTCCCGACCCAAACGTTCGCTTCCAGTGCCCTGCATGTCCTCTCGTTATACGCCCTTCACTGGCATGTGTGGCTACAGGCGTTGGATCCTCATAGGGAAATGTCCCTGTCGGCGGACCACCGAGTTCGCGACGATTCTGGCTGCACCTGGCCATTTCGTACATTTCCAGGCTAATATCTTAGCATAACTGCATGCTCATCAGTTTCCGGGAATGAGTAGGGTATCCACCGAGACGCGATAGAATTCCAAACTTGTACTCGATATATTTTGGAATAGATACAGGGACTTCTGGATGATCACTGTGGAATCGGGTCTTCGGTGGCCCGGCCAATCCACGAACATTAGTAACTATGTGAGGTTTTCTGCGAAACTTCGGCCTTGAGAGGGGTCAAGATGTTTTTCGAAGCCCCTAGCAGAAGCAGCGGCGTTTCCACTGGGTATCGGGGAAGGGACCCCGGGTTCCAAGTATCGCCCAAAAATGGACACTTCGGTGGACGTTCTTACAGTTGAGGTGCCAGAAAGAGGAGGGGGGGCTAAAACTCCATCTCGGGGAGCCAGCGGGTCGTCCATCATCGAGGTGGAGTTTCTTCCTTTTCGTATCGTATACGTAGTCCACGAGTCAGGAGACGATGGAGCGAACCAAGGCGGACAAGTAGTGGGCCGGCTATTTAGAATTCTTGGCGGCGTAGATCCAGCAGACCCTTCATGATAGTTTGGACTTCGAGTAACAAGTCGATAGTCTGTTTGACGGGTGCATCTCGAACAGGCGAGGCGGTTTTGACTTCCACTTCCCAGAGCGTGTCTGGCTGGGCAGGGATGGGTTTCTCGGTTTTAGGGTCTGGCTAAATACGTGGAATGGATGGATGAATGCCTTGCAAGCATGGAGGGAAACGGAAGGACGGACCTGTTCTTGCTGGAACATGAGGATGATCAATGGACCTCGGCGGAAAGCGTAACCTCGCTTGTAGATTGAAGTCTTTTTGCTGGTAGGGTGTATGGTCCGTTTTGTAAGCGGGAGTAGGCGAGGGTCGAGGGTCTGCCTACTTACATGTAGCCTAGGCCAGCAGCAAAGCTCAGAGCGTCGCCGGAAACCTGGACGTTCACGAATGGGCGGACGGTAGCATCTGGATAGGTCCGGACAGATTCAGGTTTGAGGTATGAATAGAGTTCCCTACAAGACGTTGAACGCCGGGACATTAAGAGCGATCCAGAGGCACGCACCAAGGTGAATTGGGTTCGGTTAGTTCCTTCTTAGCACGGAGGAAGACGGGTTCTTGGCCGCTTTCTCGCAGGAGCTGTGCATCGAGGGGTTCAAAGACGACTTCGCGTGTGTGAATTTTGGTGGTGGATTCGGAGTGCAGGGACAGACGGTTCAGAGTCTTCACTAGTTCCTTGGGATAGACACCGGCGGAGAGGGAGACCTCGTATGCGTGCCCCGACATGTATGACGACGATGATGATGGCTGGGGTCAAGGCGGAGCTGGCTGTGGACTGTTGCTTCGGTTGCGGGCGCAATGTATGAATTCGACAATGATAATGATATGTCGAGATGTAATAGATTGCATTTGGTTGCCAGGTGAGGTAAACCGCCCTTGAATGTCCGTAGACGGATAGACGGACAGAACTTGTTTCAGGCAACTGGCCGTATAGCAACTGGCCGTTCTTGTCTTTATCCATCCATGTCTCGCTATAAAGGCAGAGCCCACCCCGACTCCAGTAAGTCCCTCCCTATGCCCCACCCATGAAAAACCCTTTCAAACGCCTCTCAGCAGCCCTACGACCCAGCCATCGCGAGGCCCCGGCGCAGCAGCACCCAGCCAGCCGGCCCCACCGAACCAGATCCCTGTCTGCATGCTCGACATCTTCATACTCCTCAGACTACTCGACAGAGACCACCTCGCTGCACGAAGATGAAGCTTTCTCAGAGTCAGATCGAAGCACGACCAAGACGCGACCCGGCGTGCCCTCCCCGGGAAGCAACGACAGGAGGCGAGTCGCCATCGTTCAAATGGAGGCCCTCAGCGAATCGGGCACCAACTCCTCAGCCAGCTCCATCCGCTCGCGCAGGGGCCTTCCCTCCAACCTCGCCGGCCTTGCCCTCGTCGCTCCACCCGACGCGTCCTCTATGACCTACACCCATCTCACCCCACCGCTCACCGTTCCAGCGACGGAGGAAAAGTCTCATCATGCCCGTTCGGCGTCTGAAGCCCTCGCTTGCTCGCGTGATGACACGCAGCCGACAATCAACAATAGTAAAACTAACTCCATCAACAATCCGTCTGTCCCCTCATCCTCTACAGCACGCCCCGCTGGCAGACCCGTTCCTGCTGCCCTCTCACATGAGTCCTCCTGGGCTCTCCTTTCACCCCCTGGCGTAATGTCAAGCCAACGCAGCGCATTTTCTTCGGCCTTCGCCACTCCCATCATCACTCCCGAAATTGGCGCTTCGAAGGAGATCCATGTTCCAGTGGCTGCGCCCGTGGTGGTTGATTTGGCCTCCAAAGATGCTGTTCAAACACGAGCGCCTAGCTCAAACAGCCCCGTTAAGCCCAAGATGCCATCTTCTAGCACCGCTGCGGTAGACCCATTGTCCGTGCCAGCGCCAGGACCCTTCGATCCAGTGCTCACGTCGGGATTTGTGAACTATAAGCCTGGTACGTCCCCGTTCAAACTACTCCTTCCTATCCACACCTCATTTACTTGGATACAGGTGTCCACGCCACCGCCGGCCCCCTCCCTCCCCCACCCCAGACGCGGTTCGACATGATCAATATGCGCACTCCTCCGCCACCTCGTCCTCCAAGATTGCATTCACCGGCCCCACCCAAGCTGAAGAGTGACTTGCGGGCGATGAAGCAAGCGTTGCAGTTGCCACCGTCTGTGGAAGCCAAACTGGCGAAGACATCCGTGACCTTGGGCGCAGCCACACCAGCAACGACCATTGGGACGGCTCTCGGGGAAACAAAGCCGCTCAGGGTTGATTCGAAACGCGGGACTGACAAGACCGTCTCTGACACCAAGGATGAGGATCTGTACGTTATCTTATCAGCATGACAGTGTTTCAGTCTGAACTCATCATACCCTCACTGCACAGGCCTCTTTCGAATACGCAACCGACTCATCGGAGAGAAGGGGCCTTCACATCGACTCCCGTTATCTCCGAGAAAAAGGTTTTCGACCTTGCCTCCTCCGTCTCTTCGGCCGAATCATTGTACAGTGACACCGAACCAACGCCTCGACCGATAGTGGATGACAATGATGAGTCCGTTCCAAACGTTACTGTCATCCAAGACGAAGAGGATACTCCCAAAGCGGCGGAAACAATAGAGGAACGCGAGCAAGAAGATTCGGCTTCTTCATTATCACTGTCTTCGCCATCAAAGTCGAAGCATAACCATAATGACCGGTCGTCCTTTGAAGGCCGCAGCATGAAGTCGCCATCTCTGGAAAGCGGGGCCCGCGTTTCGTTTGAAGACGAACGTCCCAGTCCCAGAAGCAGTCTATCCCGCTCGAGTTCTGTGTCACCTAGGTCATCCCGCACAGGCCCCGCACCCAGTCCGCCTCCGAAGAGTTTCAGGAACAGCCTGACGACTGGTCTAAAACGCCTCTCGACACTGCCCAAAGGGCCCACAAGGTCCTTGTCTCTGCGCTCTGTGTCGTCAGGCTCTATCTCTGCCCAGCAAAAGCGGAGGTCATCTGGAACTCACCAAGGATACTCGTCGTCAAGGACTCCTTCACCTTCAATCAGCTATAGTCGGAGAGCAGTGGCACCAGGAAAGCGGAAGATCATTGATTTCAATCCTCCGGCGATGTTTTGCCATGAAGTTCACCAGCAGAGGACGACGGCTGAACGCTGTGCGATATATGCTGCCAAGATCAACGAACTGTATGTCCACGATTGCGGATTGGGTGATTGGGTTGTAGAGATGAGGTTTCGAAGTAAGTCTTTTCGCTTTCTATCTAAACCTTGCTGAGTTTTCATGTCTAATAGCCTCTCATCCTCAACCTCGAGGGCCTTCATCTAAACCCTTTGCCCAGCAACCCAGACATACCTCGGGCTCGTCAATGATTTCGGATTCGACATTCCCTCGCCGACCAGACGCCAGCACGGCAACCGACCTCTCCTCCCGCTCCTCTCGTGGCCAGCCCTCTCCATACCACGAAGAAGCCAGTCCTATACCCGTACCCGTTAGTCTCCCATACCCCTCTCTTGCCAATCAACAGCGCCAGCAATCTATACGATCTACAGCCACCTCGAGTAGTACTGGCACTCCCCCTTCATCTGTCCGCTCCCTCGCCCCCTCCGGCAACTCGTCGACGGTCTCCAAGACTGGTGGCTTCTTCGCGTCTTTGGGCCGTAAAGCCAGTCTGAATACCTCTTCTCGCAGAGATCGCGGAGGGCTAACGCCTGCCCATTCTAATGGGTCTAGAGGCGTCCTCAGCAAGCCTCCGCCTACTATAACCACCACTACCACTAAGGATATGATATCCAAGCCCTTACATATTACCAGCCAACACTCTGCACCGAGCGGACCACGAGCCTTAACGTCCTCAAAGTCTATGCGTGTGCAGCGTTCGCAGACGTTGATGACCCCAATCTCGCCTTCTTATCTGGCCATGACCGAGAAGGATGAGGCTCTGGGGAGAAGACCTTCGCTGTTCAATATGACTTCGGAATCTGGCGACACTGGATATGCATCTGACTATCACGGTGGTCGCAATGCTTTGGAAATCCCCAACGACCATCATCATCACCCGGACCCAGAGTTTGCTGCGCAGGTCGAGAGGTTGCATAATGTGCTTCCGCATGCTGACCGAACTGTGCTTGCGGGATATCTGCGCCGTGCTGGGCAGGATGTGTTGGCGATTGGACAATACCTCGAAGATGAAAAGAATGGAACATTAAAATTTTGAACAGTGTGTATTTGTAACAGACTTTTTCTTCTTCTTTCTTTCGCCCTTACCGGTTACCGTCTCTCTCTCTTCGTTTATTGGCATATTCAATATTCCTCTCTCTCTCTCTCTCTATCATTGGGTCTTGCTGTTCACCTTTGCTTCCTCCTCCCATTTATATATACATGCATTCGTTCGTTCACCTAGTCATTCCTTGCTGTCCACATAACATAACCATACCGTACACTCTCAAATCCCGGAATTATTATTTGTTGCATAATTATAACATACTCGCATATCCTGCTGTCATTCGCTTCGTTCTGGTTGCTATTACGACGTGTTGTTTACGATGTACAAGTTTAATGTATACGATTCATGAATTTGACGTTTTCATTTGTCTATCGTGGTCGGAAAGCGCGTTTAATTGCTGAGGAAGGCACTGCAGCTGCATGGACACAGTTAGGTTAGCGACATATTTGACACAGCCAATATAGAAGCCCTTACATTGCAATTGGCGGTTCGGGACCGGACCTTGAGCCCAGGCAGGGACCTGGGGCGTGCTCCGAGCGATAGGCTGGTGTTGGTACATCAACATGTTCTCGACTTCATGCGCACTAGCTGAGCGCTCGGATAGAGAACGTTCGGGCGCCGAGGCCATAGCGGTAAATTGCTGGCGATGAATGTTCGTTCTTCTCTGAGCGTCTTGGGGCTGGAACCCTCTTGGACCATTGCCTGTAGGTCCGATGGGCGTCCGTTGGACCTAACATACCGTATTAGTCGACGGCGAGAAGGAGGAATGTTTAAATGGCTTTCAAGAAAGGAAGAGAAGCAGAACACGTCGAAGAGGTGTTGGAAAAGGAAAGAACAATACTTGCTCCGCTAGGCCCCATTCCACCGGCGATTGCCCCACCAACTGAATTCTGCCCGTTCCCTAAACTTAAGGTATTACCGTTCCCGCCGAACATTCTCATACTTCGCGGGAAGTTATCGCTGACTTCGGTCGAGGTTCCTTGCGAATTTGGGGGAGGAACGTTTGTCTGCACGTTTCCTCCGACTGAGACACCAAGTAAAGCCTTGCGTTTGATCTTATCATGTTGTGCCTATGAATGATTGAAGCTAGATCGTAAATAGCGCAACTGGAACGTTCGTTGACTGAGTGGGTCACACTTACCTTCAGCTTTTGATATTCCTTGTTCTGTTCCCGAGCTGCCTCTTGCAGTTCTCTGACCTTTTTACGCTCGTGATCCAGGTCCCGTTCAAGCTCTGTATGTACGGCAACATTGAAGTGACGGCGTGCTAAATAGTGAGTAACGCCACGTACCAGATTTTTTAGCAACGAGGAGCTCGATCTCGCTATTAGCTATTAAGGAATGCCAATCAACGGTCCTCGGTCGGTGATATAAGGAGAGAAGAATGACACACACCTTCACGAAGAACGTTCTCTAATTGCCGTTGCAATTGTGCATTCTTGTCATTCACACTCCTCACCACGGCCTGTTGGAAAGAGCTGCACAAATGTGAATTCGAACACGCTAGAATGGTGATGTGTTTCACTACTTTTCTTGATGAATCTGGTATTGCCAGAACGAAATCGCCCTGGGAATGAACCGTCCTGTCGTCCGCGAGGGATTTTCATAAAACTTTGACCATACCTGCTGCAGATCTCTAGAATCGTCGAGGGTGATAATCCAGAGAGAACGGACTAGGACAAGATGAGCATCCCTGGCACGTTGCTTGACGGAGAAGGTGACGTACGGTCTTGTAATCGTTCGTTGGCTGCAAGGAGCAAACCTGTTATTTCCCAGTTGTCATCGAAACATTTCCTACTAGATGAACGAGGATAGATTTACAACCACGTCGTCCCTGAGGTAGTGTCGAGATTATGGAACGTGCGAGTAGAGGCGGGTGGACGCGCTTACGGTTCCGTTAAACTCGACTCGCAGGCTCAGAACAAAGGCGCGTCCGTCATCCAAGCAAGGACACATGCGGAAGAGTTAAATAATCAATACCTGGACACATCCGAGACGCCGTAAACAGCTCGTTGGCGCAGTTCACTTTTGCTCAAAGTTCAAAAGACTGTTGCGCGGTCGGCGAGAAAGCGTTGCCTGGTTCGCTCACCGCAGAAGATATGTGAACCTGGATGATCAGCTGAGCATAAGCTCCGCCGAGGTAGCTGAATTCACTCACATGTAGTCTGTTTCAATTGGAATTGAAACATCATCTTTGCTTATCACAATGCAAGCACACGCACCACGACCGCTTTGTCCGTGAGGGTAGTCCTGCAGGTCAACCGGTTACATTTTAGCTCAATATCCATCGCGAAATCGAATGCTCTCTCGAGGCTAAAGAGGCCTTGGGAGGTGTCTTTCGAAAACTAGTCAATTTGAGCCAGGGAATTCGAAATTGGGCGCATATATTCGTTGGTAGCAGGAGATGATGGGGGTGGTTGGTCAAGCGAGGATCCGCCATCATGCATCATCCCGCGAAGCTCGACTCGCTTGCACTTTCAACTTGATCCGCCACCACTGCTCAGCGCCCAGCGTTCACAAAAACCGATTTCTATTGCAAGTTGACACGGACCCATGAATATGCGGCAAGAATACATGGCTACAGATGGAAAAATGCTGTCTATAGGGGGAGAATTGCGTATAAGGAGAAACCGTGAATTGCATGAGAGAGAGGCGGAGGGAAAAAAATGCGGTCATAAGGATACGAGAGGTATAGGCTATATAGAGCGAAAACGGAGAGAAGAGATACAACATAAAAGAGAAGTCTGTATTGACCACCTCAGTTCGAGATATACCCAGAGTCAATGTCACCGTTGAAAATCTCGTCAAAGATTTCTTTTCCGTCAGTGGGGAGTGGGCCGAGTTGGACTTGAGGGAAGGATGGGTCGTCGCGTGCAGCTTTAATTCTGCGGATTCGTTCGTGGTTCCAAATCTCCTCCAACGATTCGGTCAGATTCTTCAATCCGAACAAAAACCCACGGTCAGGCAAATCGGGATAGTGAGGGGGGAAGCGAGCGTAGATAAGTCCAGTTTCTGGATCGAGTTCAGAGTGGTACCCCTTCGAACTGGCGAGCTCGTCGCAAGATGCCTTGCGCTCAGAGCCGGTTGGGTACGAAAGCCAATCTCGTCCGGTGGTCGTATGAGCAAAGTCGACGATACGAACGTTGATCTCTCCTCGCTTCTTGCGCCGGCCCTGCCGTCGAGCAACAGGACCAAACAGGAGGTCTTCGCTATGCGACCGCCTGAGAGCTGGCTTGTCTGACGTACGAGCCTGGGACTCTCCCCGACGCTCGAGGGATTCGCCACGCTTGCTGGAGGTCCACGGCTGCTCCAGAACCGAGGCGCGGAACGCTTCCTGCGACTCTCGGTCACCGTCATAGATGAGGAGGAGGCTGCATCCGTAGAAACGGAAGCCTTTGAGCCGGTTGATGATACGCGCAAGGGCATACAACTTTTGGAGGAGGACGGGAATCTGGTGCACCAAGAGACGCTCTCCATCGAAGAGGAATGACTCAAGAACCGAGTCAAATTCGTCAGCCCGTACCTCTCGGCCGTGATACTTGTCCTGGGTGACATAGGACTGCGTAACATTGTTCCAAGTCTGGTCAAAGAGAATAAGGTTGATTGTTAGCGGCGCACAAAAACCTTGACAACGAGCTAATTTACCTGCATGCCACAAATCCGAACTCCAAGCGGTCTGCTGGTGGTTCGCTCGCATTTCTTGCGCTGGCTCTTCTTCTTGGCCGGTGTGGCGTCCATCCCATACTGACGAGTACCCATCTTGACATCCATAACGCATGGATGCTTTAACCTCCCCGTCAAATCCTCCATCAAGATGAAATGATTTTGACGTGTGATCTCTGGCTCTGCGGCGCCCGCTTCATGGATGGCTTGGGGGAATGAGGAAGTGGTGAGGGGATGAGAAGCTGTTGACGACGAAGGTGTTCGAATCCTCGGCGGAGGTGGTAGAGGACCAGAAGAGGTACGATCCCAAGAGTTTGCTGCTTTCCCCTCTTCCACAGGATCCAGATCGATGTCAAAAATGCCCATATCCTGACCGTCATCACCACGCACGTGCGTCACCTCTCGCCCCTTCCCCTTCCCTAATACAGATTTGTTGGGTGAATGGCGAACTGATGTTTGACAGGCGACCGAATGGGCTTGACCTCTGTGTTCGCCTGTTTGTCGAAAAAGTAACCTCGAAGGGCGAGCGGAATCAAATGAAGTCGACGGTTCCTCTTCACATTCTACGTCTGCAACATCGCCTCCTTCTTCGTTAAACTGAGAGCATGGGCCAGAGCGACGACGGCGACTCCTGTGAAGGCGCCGTAAGAAGGAATTAAATATCTGATCCTTTAGTTTCTTATTGACTACAGTTGAACCGGTTCCGCCAAACCCTGGGGAACCAGGCACAGACAAAACCCCCTCTGAGCGAAAAGGCTGCAGCTCTGGACGGCGAAGACCCTCGTCGTCGGAATTGGGACTGTGATCGAATCGATCTGCCTTCGGCCGTTCCCCCAGACTGGTTGAAAAGGGTTGAGTGGCTTGACTGGGGGAGTTGACTGGGGTTGGTGCTTCCCCCCCTGTTGCAAGGGTTGAGAAGCAAGCGAGAGGGCTGGGACCAGCAGAAGAGGTCGCCGACAGGTCAGGCATCGTCGCAAGGTCTGGGGTAGATGCGGTTCCTCGACAAAGGTGAGTATCGCCCAACTGCCTCCTTGCTACGGCCGACCGCTTCATGTTGGAGTAGGACAAGGAACGGTTGCGCTTCCCATGCAACAACCACTGCGGAACGATGTGGCGATTCCTATCCAGAAGAACCTCGGGAAGTTCTGTATCTGAGACGGAGTCTTCAGGATGATCGGCGTCAGGTGAAACGAGGGGAGTGGTGGGTGTGAGGGTTTCAATGTTTGGTGAAGATGAAGGGGACTGGGATAATTCGCGGTCATTGGGTGAAAGCGCCCTGCGATCAGTACGTGCTGGCTTTGCTACACGGCGATAGCTGACGAGCATGACACCAAGATATCGAGGAATGAAATCGAGCAGAGGCGGGACCTCTCGCTCGACCGCCTCATAGAAGAGATTCTCGCGGGACACAAGGGGCTGCAATCAACAAGCAGGGATGAGACACCGACTTATACGCAGACGCAAAACGTACACCAAACTTACCTTGCAGACAGCCTGTTTCGTGAACTTGTAGATGGCGCTATGACCACCGACTTGGTTACGAAAAGGCCGGAGTGGTATATGTGGGAGATGGTCTTCAGAGGGGTTGGTTACTATTGACGAAGTCCGCCGCCGCAATCGAGATGGACCGGCATCGTTCCTGAACTCTTCATCGTCCGAGTGTACAAATGGGAGATGAGTCTGCTGCTCGTCACTATCTAGCAAAGGACGACGAGGCTTGATAGACGGCGTATCCGGACCACCTGAATGGTGGGGGTAATAGAAGCTGGTAGAGGTTGTGGAGACTGAAGCAACAGAGGCGGAGTCGTCGTACAGGGATTCATCGTCGGTGGTCCAGGGTGATGCCGACTGGGGAGGTGAAGAGGGTCGCTCCTGAAAACCTTCGAAGCTTAAAAAGGAAGAAGGGGATTCTGTGCGTTCGGGAAAGGGTACGCTCGGGGGCATGTGATAATCGTGATCATCGTTCAAGTCTGGAAGTTTAGAAAGCCGGTTGGAAGGTGAGCGGGATGGCGAGGGCGAAGGCGGAAAGACGAAAGAATTCGCGCGTCGGAAGGAAACATATGGCTCCGCATCGCTGCCATTGGCGTCATCGTCCGTCGCACGTTCACGACGTCTACCTCGAACCAAGTTCGCGGAATCCAGTCGCCACTGGGGGAGATCATGGAATGAAGAGGTGTGAGAGGAAGTGGGCCATTCCTTTCCCTTGTCATCTCCGACACCATGAGAATCCCGTCCCCTAGAGCGTTCGTAGCCGGCCATACTTTGCTCCCTTCTAGCTGCAGCGGTTTCGCGGTCCGGCCAATCTGACCTTTTCACAAACTCGAACTGTGGCTCTGCATCATCTACTTCCCCGAAAGGCTGCGATCTTCGTGAAGACTCCGGCCTCGACGGCTCCACTTGCGAGACATCTTCGGGATGAACTGTCTCCTTGAAGAGCTCCAAGGTTGCGGCGACTTTGCGGCCCATTCCAGACGGGGGAGAAGGGTCTGCGTGTTCATCCAGAGCTTCGTTGGACGACGATGTTTCGGAGGAGGAGGAACTTGAGGCTCGGGACGGAGGACGGACGGGTTTGGGTCCGACGGGTTTAACGCTGACCGGAAGGGTGAGGGATTTAGGATTGGCTCTGGAAATGCGCTTGGACGAAAAGGAGGGACCGCTTGTCCGGTCGGTGCTGTAGCCTTCTGAGTCTGTCTGGCTGTCGGTGCGGCGACGAGGGTCGGATCTCAGGGGGGCCAGGGAGTGGGACTTGAGGTATGAGGAGGTCGAGGCGTAGAGTTTCTCGACTATTTCGGGGTCTTCGGCTTCAAGGGTGGGAATGCGGGGAGAACAGTCTGCTGTGACATTGCCGGAACTTGGAGGCGACAAGGGGAAGTGGTAGTGGGCCTGAGCGTAGCATTGCTCAGGGTTCGGGCCCATGGGGCCTGGTGCGTCAGCGCTGCCGTGGGCAGGGGTGGTGCTGGGTGGGGAGAGGAGGACGACGGGGAGGGCTGTTGGGTGGACAGAAAGGAGAAGCGCGGGGCAAGTATAGAGATTTGTATGATATCAGAAATGTGTCTTTCACTGATTCACACTCGCAGAACGAAAGCTCTTCACCACCGCCATTATCCACGTGCATTCCTCCCCGGCAACTGCCGCCCTCTTCAATCTCCGAAGCGAACGTGCTAGTCTCCCTTCGTTCTGTCTTGAATCCCTTTTTACGACATCAGAAGCTCCAAAGGCCCCGATATCCAGGACTTGGGCTCCCTGCACCCTGCCAACGCACGTTGGCCACCTCTCGACCTATTTCCCTCCTACGGCTCGCCAACTGACGCCGCGCTTCTGCTGTGGTAGACTATGGCCTTTTCTGCCAGCACTGCTTCAGCTTCCTCGCGGCTTTCGCACGGTCATCTTAGCGCATCGATGCGGATGTTTCACCGCAATCTTCACTTTATCCGGGTCCTCCCCTCAGCTTTCGGCTGCCTCATGCTCCCTGGGGATGCGCTTGGCAGGAGCGCCCCGCCAAAAGTCGACCAAAATCTCCGCGAATTTGGCGCCTTACGTCAGAAGATCCCGGCCCAAAGGTTTGGCTCCTGACAGCGGGACGTAGTAATGACGCTGCTCGACGGTCATGGGCACGGCGCACGGATCATCAGGCTTGCTTTCGCTTCGGAACCCGGTATTCACGGCATCTCCTCGCTTTAGCTCACTGTGGGTCGATTCCGGCGGCTTGGCCTTGGCGCAGTATGAATTGGAGACTTGTCAAAAGGTTATGGTGCCGGATAAGATTATGCGGAGTGCGCGCGCTATTCGCTGTTAAATTAGCACACATGTATAGTAAAACCAAGCGTTTCAAAGCCCTATTTCATGGTTTTCAAGCAGGATTCTTTCATTCGAGTTGTGTGGCTATGCAAGGTTCAGGCTGTGCAATGCTGTGTCTGAGTCTGAGTCTGAACCTTATTTGCCACACTATATAAGAAGTGCCACATCCAAAAGTGTGTGAAAATCCCTTTTCTATTCTTGCTTCCCACCAACCAAGTACCTGCAATCTTAATAATACATATCAGAGACAGAATTTTGCTAAACTGACAAGCTTAACTGTGATTTCTATCTATGAAACATCGTCAAGCTTGTGACATGGTCCCTGGTCAATCAATCATCCTCAAGAAATCATGTCTAAAGGTGGAATCTTACATTATCAAAATAATATAAAGAAACTGACAAGAATTTGCAGGCAGTCCTTCAACACAAACCACGTTGCTCAGTATCTTGGTCTGACCCTATTGCTCAGTACCAAACAATTCCAGCCCAAGACGACCCTGGAGATGAATCTTATCAACTTCCTCTTGTCCCAGAAATCAAGTCTGAAGATGAAGAACTGCTTTATCCTGAAGACGAAGAATTGCCATCTGACATGGAGATATTTGAAGATGACAACACACCAGCTGACAACTGGGATGACAATGTTGAAGAATCAGAAGACCCACCTCTCCTGCAGCATGATGAGTGTACACTCATCAGCCTCAACATGGATGCATACCAAGAACCTTTTTCCACAAGAGAGTTGTATGATTTAAATGGTTTAGAAGTGCAAGAAGCCATAATGCTTCATGCAAATCTAATTCCTTATCATTCAATTTGGCAACAAAAAGATTCTATTCCGGACAATTTGGTCCAACCATGTCCTCAACAACCACATCCCCAAGAACCAATATTAATAGACTCTCCCCAGTCAAGCAGTAAGCCCACTTGCTTTGAGAATGGGATGAAGAAAGTTTACCCTCAAATTACAGACAATTCTCCTTCTCCAAACGGTGCTGCTGAATCTACCCTAAATTACCACAACCGCACACTTGCACAGTTTGTGCCAAATGAACAACAAAATAGGCTGGAAATTTCCTTCACAGAAAACACCAATAATCCAAACTCCAACACTGGCACACAACATGGTGATGGCGATGCCCTTCCCGAACACACACGGACGCCCACACATCATTCCGTCACACTCCAACGGGGCAATCATCATGACGCCCGCTACACAGCAGATCCCGGAGATACCGATGTCGATATGGAAGGAGCAGCCGCCTATCCCCCGGAATCAGATTCTGAAGCTGAAGCTGAAGAAGACCAGCTATTAGAGGATGGAGAGATTGAGGAGGATGACCGGGACCGTGGTCGCTTCCACCATCGTTACCAAGCCGATGGCGCCGGGGACACGGAGGAAGGAGAGCTCGGGGAAGAAATCGAATGCGGTGTAGTCGGGACAGCGCTGAAGAAACAAGTAACGGGGTACCTGTCCATGAAGTGTTCTGAGCGTTTGAGGGTGACAGCAACGACTCGCACAGCCCCCAACATTCCCGCTAGTCGTGCTCGGCCAGTGCAACGTGGATCCAAAAAGGCGGACATTTCTCGAGGTTCGGTGGAGAGTGGAAAGAAGAGGGCGGCCTATGTTGGGAAGAAAACAGCCAAGACCAAGAAAGTTTCCAGTGCTCGCAGAACGGCGGCGGCGACGAGGTCTATGCCAGCAGGAGCTGCAGGTCCAGCCAGAGCTTCGAGGTTGGACCGCGGAAGGTCGAAAAAGGCGGTGAGAGGAAGATTGTTGCGTCCGACGGTGACGATGCCTCCGTCCATGGCCAGGTCAATCCGACCGCTACCTCACAGTTCCTCCGACAACAGCACAAACAGCACCTCCACCTGCCTCAGCCATGCCCAGGAAGGGGCCCAGGCACGCCGCGTTCCACTGGCTGTTACCACCATCCCAGGTTGGTGCGACGATCTTGACCAACTTCTCTGCATGTTCAGCAATCGTACCTCCAAGAATGCATCCCAGTATCAAAGCATGCTCCGCGAGGTTCTGGAACAAATCGAGATGCACGAGCCGGACTTGACCGTGGACCTGTTGCGGAATACGAACCTATGTCGATTGTTGAAGCAATTTGCACATACGAATGGCGGCGAGGGTCCAGGCGTGGTCAGTTTGAGAGGGAGGGTCAGGCGAATATGTAAGAAGTGGAGGGAGATGCTGTCGGAGGTCACGCCGTGATGGGAGGAGACAACGAGGGATTGTGTTGCTGTGACCGAGGTGATGGTCCGGTTGCGCCGCAGTGATGGGCTGTAAGCCAGCACCACGGGGACTGCAAAGACCCGGCCGGCCAATCTATTGGTTTTCTTACCTATGCACTCTTTCGAATACGTACGACGACGTAGTGTATGACTTCACATATGCGTTTCTTGCTTTAGGCCTTCTCTCTTCACGAAGTTCTTCTATCAGAACGTATGCTCCAAACCCACATGAATGTAATTATTGAAAGTGTTCGCTAAAGTAACCTATTCAAAAGTCTATATTCAATCGACACCATGAGTCTTGAGTCATGAGGTCAGTCTGTATGTATGACACCAAAGAAACGAACAAGAAGTGCAGCGAAATGTTCGTGAAAGTGCAAAAATGGTGTGTGATGAGGTTTGTGCGCACATAATGGTACAAATGGACTTGACGGGAAAATGATGAAACAGAAAAAGCAGCAAACACAAGGCACATGAAGGGAGAATTGAAGAGGAAGAGGATAAAGTAGTCAAATTGAAGAGAACGGGAACGATCGTGAAAGCAAATATTACCATAACTCAAGGGTACTCAATAGATAATACGCAGTCTTCCTCCCGCGAATATAATCAATCGTGATGCTCGTGTTGCCTTCGTTGGCCAGCTGACTCCAGGTCATGTCGCAACTACTGTCGACGCGGATGGACCGCCATCTTCGATCTTTCGCCTCTTCATCGCAGGCCCCTCTTCCTCCGAGTCGTCAACCACGATAAGTGGAGAACCTGGGTCAGCCACCACATCCAAAGGAGCAGACGCTGGCGCTGACGGATCCGAAGTAGCTGGCGCCGTGGAGGGCGGCACAGAAGCTGCTGGCGTTGGAGTGGGCGTTGGGGAAGCGTTGGTGTTACCTGAGGGAGCAATCCCTGGGGTAGCTGAATGCGAACTCGGCGGTCTAACCAAAGGTGCATTCGTAAACGGTGGTGCACTCGCACTCCCTGGAACACCACCTTTATCCCGTTCCTTCTTCTTTTCCCCTTTCGCTTTCTTTCCTGTTCTATCTTTATCCTTGTTCTTCCTCTCCCTTGCCCTCCGCTCCTTTAATGCCTTCACCATATGTTGAGTTAACACTGCTAACGCTGCTCGTGCTCCCATCCTCTCGATTTCTACCAGCCGCTCTTTAGTGAGCCCTGAAAAAACATTGGGGTCGAGAATGAGAGTTCGTTCGTGAAGCACCATGTATCCTTCCTTCGCAGAATTGTTTGGTTGGCCAGGGGTATAGTCGGGGTGACTTGGGGGTATAACACCAAGGACGATAGGGATTACGACATCTGGAACGACACCTTGACTCTGAGGCTGAGCTTCAGGCGCAGGCACTGACTGTTGTGGTAGCGTCGATGGTGTGGGGACCGGTGCGGTCGCAGAACTGGAGGTGGAGGCTGACGCCGCTACAGACACTGGCGCTAGAGAGGACGCTGAAGGAGCATTTGTAGCAGCAGGAGGCTGACCAGGGACCGACGGGTGCAAATTCCACTGTGTCAGTGATGCGTACGGATTGACAGAGCTGACAGATGAAGACGTGGCGAATGAACGCTGCTGAGCCTGCTGAGGTGCGGAGGAGTCGGCTGTCTGCTGAGCCGTCGGATATGGAAAGACACCGGTAGCAGCCCCATTAATTGCTGTGGGAGGTGCGGGCGTTTGCTGAATCGCAGAAGTTTTGAACGCCAGGGGTACTGAAGTGAGCGGCGGTGGCAATGGCGTGCCTTTAAGGTCTCCTTTGATACTACGCTTCAAAGGCGGTTCTAATAATGCAGCCTTATCTTTTTTGCGACTGGGCTTCGAGATAGCAGCGTCTTTGCTCCCGCTGGCGGCTGCTTGAGCAGCAAGTTGTGCTTTCGTCTCTTGCTCTTCGAGAGCTTGGGCATACTTGTCGTCCACTGACCAGAAAAAACCCTTGCCTCTATCCCCTCCACATCTCTCCATCTTTAAAAAGGCTCTCCCAGAAGAAAGGTTGTGGCGGACGGAGCTCTGATAAGGACAGGACGTGAGAAGAGAACTCAGGAGGGAATATCCGAAAGGACGCACCATCCATGCACCGTCGGCGTAGCGATAGTATTCATGGGTATTCAAGATCCAGGTGCATATTTCTTGAAGGGTCGCCTTGCCTCCGATATCCTTGATTGCTCTGTATATGAGCTGAGCATATGTGAATGGAGGTTTGGGCGGCATGTCCTCGGGCTTGGGCCGCACGATTGGGGCGGGAGGCTCCGTTTCGCCCTTCTTCCGCTTCTTCGCATTGGCTTTGCTTGACTTGCCTATAGAATTAGAGTTGGGTAGTTCGGGCGGAGGTTCTGCCTTTGGCAACACTCGCGCTGGAGGTTCGGGCGAAGGCGGCAGGGGTTTGACATCGAGGACGGGGGGNTGAATGGGAGGGCTGCGACGAAGGTGGCGATATGGAGGTGATGTCTACGGAGGGTGAGCGAGCTCTATGGGCGGAGGATTGGGAACTCGGTGAAGGAGTATCCTCCGGAGCCGGAGGCGGCGGAAGGACAAAGTGGAAGGTTCGGGACGCGATCTGTATCTGGGACCTGCAAGCGCAAATTCATGTCAGCAATTGGGGCCAAAACTTTCGGGAGTGCGCACCGTTCTCCCAAAGGGGCCCGTGTTCCGGCGCCAGACCAGACGCCGTCCACCCAGGCGCCGTTGCGGCCAATGACAACGAGGACGAAGCGGTCCTCGTCCTGGTCGTACTCGATCTTCGCGTGGAGGCGGGATACACTCTTGAGGGCGCCGAGATCGACGTCGACGGCATGGTGCTCGGCGGTTGAGGAGGTGGCGACGTTGGGATTGGGCGAACATCTGCGTCCAATGGTAATGGCGAGGGTCTGGATGTAGAAGGTGAAATGGGGGAAGACGAGGGAGTAGTAGGCGGAGATCTTGTCCTGGGGCGGTGGTGGAGAGGGGTGGCGGCTGTGGGGGGCGTTCTGCGGGGACGGAGAGATGGAGCGGGTATCCATAGTGGTAGCTCTTCACTGACCAGGAGGGACACATCCCATAGACTCACCTCAAAACGTCACGTGTTCCTTCCTTTTGCCGGCGCCCCATTTCCTCCGCCGCGCCCAATGGCCTCTTCCACTGAAATCACCCTCGAAGCTGCCGAGAGAACGGTCGACGAGCTCGCGGAGCAGGATGTCGACTCTGTGGACTCTGAAATCCGATACATGGCCTACGGTGCACGTCTCAGGACCGCCCTGAGGGCCAGCACCCGTTACATTGCCTATGTGAGTGCCCCCATCCCTGCACATTTTCCATCTCGCCAACCCGGGCACAGACCAGCGATATCGGTGAGGCCTTCAGACCCGTGGTGCCGCCCTGGATTGTCACAGCAGCCTATGGCGTCTCCTGGCTCTATCTCTCGGGGTACGTCCTACTTTCTCCACTCTCATCAATTCCGCTGCTCATTCACCCCGGCACAGAGATGTCGCCTACGAATCCTACAAGGCACATCACCGCGGACCAACACCAATTGAAGCGGTCAACTTTTCTGAGCCTACTAGGCTCGCTATTGCTGCAGTACAGAGGGCAACCTTCCAGTCCGTCGCCTCCATGTAAGCTCCTTCCACCTGCCGGACCCTTGCGTCATCGCCCCGGCTTGAGCGCTGACGTCCCTTTTTCTCAGGGCCCTGCCGGCTCTAACTATCCATACCCTCGTCGCCCAGTCAAAGAAGGCCTTTGTTAATGCAAAGAGCCCTCGTATTAAAACCTGGGGTCCGACCGTGACAGGTCTCGCCATCGTGCCAATCCTTCCATACCTATTCGATCATCCCGTCGAGCATGTCACAGACAGGGCTTTCGACTGGATTCGTCAGAAACTCATAGAACGGAACCAATCCAATACTACTACGGCCAAGGATAGAAAGGAGTTGTAATACATACCTCTTCATCTTAGATCTGATGGACGCTTTGGACAGTCCTAGATACTCTGCTCATCATCTAATTAATGCACATTTACAAGATTGCTTTTCCGAGGGCGAGTGGTATCGAGCTGATGCTACTGGGAGGAATCAAGCCCACCTCCGTCACGACTGCAGTGATAAACGTAGGAGGTGTGAGGTCGTAGAGTGGATTCAGCACTTCGAGTCCAGGTTCTGATGCAGGGGTGGGTTTTGACCCGTGAGGTTGGACTGTCCGTGCTGGGGCTATGTGCAGGGTTGATTAGAATGCGGAACCCTCAATTCCTGACAAAATGGGCTAACCGAGTTCATTCTTTCCAAACCCATCCACCAGGATGCCCTCACTGAATTTATAGGTTTCGCAACAGACCACCACTGGGACATTGCGCCGTTTGGCCATCATTGATACCAGGGCAGTTCCTGCTCTCGAGTAAACTGCACCGTTCGAGTATATTGAATGGGCACCGATGAATACGGTGGTAACTTCGGTGAGAAGGGATGGGAGAGCAGGAAGCAGGGCATAGGTGCATGGAATAGGGTCGGAACCGCTTGTCAGCGACCTCAACAGCGCTTTGCCTGATAACATCACATTAGCAGACGCCTCTTGTTTGAAAAATTCCTGTTGCCTGACCTTCAAGAAGCGGTCGAGAGTCGACGACAATGACAGAGAATTTCTTTCCTTCCTCTCTAGCTCGAAGCAGTGTCTTTTCCACTACGGAGGATCTGCGCGTATAATTAGATTAAGGGAACATGAAACTCCTCGTGTGTGATATCTGAAGGGGAGCATTCACCTCGCATACGTCAAAATGACATCCCCATCTTTGATTTTCTTCCCGGCGAATTCTTGAATGACCTCGTCGGCCATGATGATGCGTTCCCGAATGTACTCGTCTATTTTTCGACAAAGTAGGTCTTTAGCCTTTCACAATCACGATCACAATTAGCTTTCTGGCTCGAATGTGATATAGCTAAAATCGTACCTCTTGCTCGACGAGATCGATGTCGGTGTTACTAATTTCCAGTTTGAGCTGTCTGATGGCGTTACCCATCGAAACAGACATGGGTCGTGCGGAAACGAGGTGTGTGATTTGAGGTGAGAGGTGGGTCATGAGATGCCGGGAAAGGGTGTTATGTGGAGGTGTGGTATAATCTTGAATGACCTAAAATTAACCATTATACATGAGTTGCGGTGTGAAGAGGGGCGGTCATTTTGCATACATTTTTGAAAGCAGTGAGTGTTGCGATACACCTCGCATTAGCACCACAGATCTTGAACTCTGAGAACAAGAGGCCTAATCGCACGACCGCGGGATGGATGTCGCCTTTTACAGTGTGTCCGATAGATTTGGGTAAGCCAAAGTGAGTGAATATCCGAGGTCCCTTCTTTCCAGCTGCTGGATCTTCGGAAATCGCTCCGTGAGGATCTTTACTACTTGTTGCGGCGGCCCCTCCAGGGTGTTTGCTACTTGACCCGGCATCTCCTCCAGGTTTTGGCTGGGAGCCCTTGGCTTGTTTGGAAGACGCGGGTTTCGAGGATGCACCCGTGGAACCCCCGCCTCCTGGTCCTACTTGGGCTTTCAGAGCAGCTTTTGCAGCGCGTTGTTTTTCTTGAAGTTCGCGACGTTCAGCTTTGGTCATCGATTTTTGGGAGGGTTGGCCGACAGGCTTGCCAGCGCTGGGCTGAGGCCCGCTAGGCTGCTGTAGAATTTCTGGAGCAGGCATTCAGCGAGAGGGAGATAAGGAAACAAGAGTTGTATTGTGATCATGGATGGAGATCGTGAAATGACTCCTCATCTCATCTTATCTGCGGCTTGATAAGATCAAGGGCACGTGATGGTGGCACTTGCGCTGTCGGGTGCGACGTCGACGTTTGCTCCGACGCTCGTCTCTTTCTATCCATCCACCAAACCTCGTTCCCCACTACAGTTTCTGTGGGTACAACGCTCAATAGGAATACCTTTCTCGTCACTCTTTTGTACATAGCTTAAAATGGTGAGTACATCCTCAACCGGCGCTCCAATGCCCGATTCTCATCATCTTTGCAGGGTGTTCCAGCCCTCTTCCGTTGGCTCAGCAAGAAGTACCCTAAAATTGGTGCGTTTCATCAGCATCTACTCTCCTGAAGACGGGACTAACGATACTTCCAACACAGTTTCTCCTGTCCAAGAGGAAGACGAACTCAAGGTTCCGGACGAAAATGACGAACCCATAACGATCCCCGTCAACATGGCCCAACCCAACCCCAACGGAGTGGAATTTGACAACTTGTATCTGGACATGAATGGAATTGTGCGTTCCCCTTCGCCTGCTTCTGCTGCACTCATTGAACGCCTGAATTATCTAGGTCCATCCGTGTACGCATCCCGAAGGAAAGGTGAGCTTTCATGCTTCCCCTCGATGACAAGAGCCGCTGCTGACGAACGAGCACTGTAGCCTGCGCCGGAGACGGAGGAAGACATGATGGTGGAAGTTTTCAAGTACACCGAGCGCGTTGTAAACATGATTAGGCCGAGGAAGCTCTTGTTCATGGCCATCGGTACGTCTTCACAGCCTTTCCGTTCTGACTCGAGCTAATCATTTGCGCTTAGACGGTGTCGCGCCGCGTGCCAAGATGAATCAGCAACGCTCGCGTCGTTTCCGCTCTGCTCAAGAGGCCAAAGAGAAGGCGGACGCTCATAAAGAGGCCGTCGCTATGTGGGAAGGTGGGTGGAGCCTGTTTTTCCTTTGTATTTACCGTCTGACCGAACGCACTACAGCTATGGGAAAGAAGGTATCTGACGACGAGAAGAACAAGGAGGCTTGGGACTCTAATGCCATTACCCCTGGGACACCATTCATGTCCTTGTTGGCCTCGTCACTGCGATACTGGGTGGTTCAAAAGATGAATAGCGATCCAGGCTGGAAGAATGTATGTTTCATTACTCTCCGCCTTTTCTAATCTTTATTAATAATTCACAATCCAGATGCAAGTCATCATTTCAGACGCCTCTGTCGCCGGCGAGGGAGAACATAAAATTATGGACTATATTCGACGGGCACGATCGAACCCGGGGTACGATCCTAACACCAAGCACGTTATTTATGGACTCGTAAGTCCTTTCCTTATTCCTACCCCCGGTCCCTCTCCTAACACTGGCACACAGGACGCCGACCTTATTATGCTTGCCCTTGCTACTCATGAACCAAATTTCCGAGTACTTAGGGAAGACGTCTTTGCCAACGATAAGAGTTCTACTGCATGTCGAATGTGTGGCCAGGAAGGACATTTTGCAGCCCAGTGCACCGGCACCAAAGCAGAGATCGAAAAGAAACCCACACCTCCTGAGAAAAAGCCATTCATCTTTCTTGATGTTGCCATTTTGCGCGAATATCTTGAAGTTGAATTGGATGTCCCCGGTGTCCCCTTTCGCTTCGATTTGGAAAGAGCGCTAGATGACTGGGTGCTCCTGATTTTCTTTGTTGGAAATGATTTCCTTCCCCACCTTCCTTCGCTCGAGATTCGAGAGGGCGCCATCGACACTTTGCTGAAAATATGGAAACAAGAACTCCCGAGGATGGGTGGATATCTCGCCGAAAATGGCACCTTGAATTTGCAGCGAGCTCAAATTATCCTTGAGGGTCTCGCTAAGCGGGAAGATGAAATCTTCCGTCGACGGCGTGAAGGTCCGTTTATATTGAAAACAATACCGGGCTTATCTCTTGACACATGCTTTTTTTGGTTGATTGTAGCCCAGGAAAGGCAAGACCAGAATGCCAAACGACGTAAGATTGAACAGCAGCAGAAATTTGCCGGTGGGCCTGCAGCATCGTTGGGTCTGACTGCAGACACCACCAATGCCCGTCCTCCGATTCCCGAACGACCGCCTCCTGCCCGGAACGATTTTTCCGCCAAGGCGGACTCTATAGGTCTCGGGGCACCTGTCACCAGGGAGTCGATTGACAATGCGCCCAAGGCTATTCAAGCTTGGGGCGGATCGAACCGTGACGTCGTGGCCAACCGCCGGGCGATTAGGATGGCCAATATGAGCGCGGCTGAAGTCCTCAAAGCAGAATTGGCGGGCCTGTCTCCTGTTAAACCGACGAAGGATGCTAAACCCGAGAAAGTTGCCAGCGAGGCCAATGTCGCTCAAACGGAGAGCGTCCCTATGGAGGTCCAGTCTTCCGAGGATGCTGTTCCGGGCCTAGCTGAGGCATCGAAAGACGAGGATGTCGTTATTCCTGACGCTGCCAAGGAAGACGATGCGCCTGCCACTGACGATAGCAAGGCGGAGGAGGAAGATCATCTCGCCGGCACGAAGCGTTCTTTCGAAGAAGGACCCGGGGCAGAGACACCTCCTGAAGAGGGGGTCACCGTTGTCGGGGAAGAGAACGAGGATGAAGGCACAAACACGTCCGCGCTAGCTCTCAAGGTCAATCCCGATGGCTCGGTAGAGCAAGAGGATACTGTCAAGTGAGTGTTACTTTCTAGCGACTCAAATCATCTACTCATTGGGATGCTATTGCAGGCTCTGGGAACCAGGGTATCAAGACCGGTATTATAGTCAAAAGTTCGGTGTTGAGCCTTCAGACACTGAGTTTAGGAAGAAGTGAGTCGAATTCACCTATTCAGGTCGAACTCCATGTATCTGACTGATATCTCAGGGTTGCGAAGCATTATGTAGAGGGTTTAGCCTGGGTCTTGCACTACTACTACCAAGGGGTGAGGCTGACACTATTCAACTTTGCATCCTCTGCTTACACCCAAGCTTCTAGCCCGCTTCGTGGCATTGGTACTACCCCTACCACTTCGCACCATTTGCTGCCGATTTCACAGATGTCGCCTCGATGGAAATCAAGTTTGAGCTCGGGCAACCCTTCAGACCATATGAACAACTTATGGGAGTATTCCCAGCGGCCAGGTAAGTTATGCTCAAATCCCCTGAAGGACTGTCGTGCTCAGAGCTCTTTAGCGGCGTACATATCCCGGCCGTTTTCAGGAAGTTCATGACAGACGAAGACTCGCCCATCCTCGACTTCTATCCGCAGACTTTCCAGATCGATATGAACGGAAAGAAGATGGCGTGGCAAGGTGTTGCGCTTCTGCCTTTCATTGATGAAAAGCGCCTTTTGGACGCCATGGCCGCCGAGTATCCCAATCTAACGGAAGACGAGAAGAGACGTAACGAACCTGGGTCCGATGTAATCTTTGCTGCAGACGAGCATCCAGTTTATCCGTTCTATGAAGCCTTGTACGGCAAAAAGAAGCAGAAAACACAGGAGGTACGGTGTAGGTTTTACTCGATCGATACGATGCCTGACCCTCCTTCCCTCCAGCCGATTCCTATTGACACCAATCTGAGTAAAGGAGTATTCGGTCAGGTGTTGCCTAACCCTGATTGTCTCCCCGGATCCACGTATTATTCCCATCTCGCCGACCAAGGTCTTCCAGATATTCGAAACGATCAGTCCTTATCTGTCCTCTATTACATGCCGGAACAGCTCACTCCTCATCAATCGGCTTTGCTTCCTAACGCAAAAAAGCCTCCTCGCGTCCTTTCCGGTCAAGACCTTGAAATTACACGAAATGGGGGTGGACGTGGTAGAGGGCGAGGCGGTCCTGGTGGGTATGGCCATAACCAGTTAAGGAACGATCCCTTCCATTCGCGGTCCAACAACTACGGTGGCGACAGGAATGGTGGAGGCCCGCGAAATGGACCCGGTGGTCCTGGTGGTGGTGGCGGCGGTGGAGGATATGGGAGAGGTGGCTACAACAACTCGTACCAAGGTCAGAACCAAAGTTATGGCCGCCCTCCGAATGGGCCTCCTCCTGGTAACGGATACGGTAGCCGCGACAGGGGAGGTGGAGGTTATCCTCCTTCAAACAGGCCCCCACCTAGTAACAACTATGGTGGATATGGACAGGGTTCACGAGGTGGTGGCGGTGGTGGCGGTGGTGGAGGGGGAGGAGGGTACGGGTCGCAAGGAGGCCGCGGAGGCTATAACAACTATTCGAACAACCAGTATTCGACGCCGCCTTCGTACAACTCACATAACTCGGGCCAATCATACGGAAACCCGCCTCCTAACGCGGGTAGTTACGGGGGATATGGGGGTTACGGCGGAGCACCAGCCGCGCCACCTCCTCCTCAAAACTATGGCGGATATGGTGGTTATGGTGGCGGAGGAGGAGGAGGAGGAGGAGGATACCCTCCCAATGGAGGTNGGCCACCCCGGAAACGGTGGAGGATACCAGTCTGGTTCTGGAGGCCGAGGTGGTCCTCGAGGACGAGGCAGGGGCTGGTAGATCTGTACTTTCTTTCCACACATGTGCTTGTACTTAGATATGTATTCAGTGTTATCCTAATCGTTAATCGTTACTCGTAATGGTCGTTACTTCTATTGCCCTTGTTCCCGTAAAATATAGAATGAAGCCATATATCGAACCCGCATAGATGATAGAGTGAGTGTGTGTGACGCAGTGGCCAGATTAATAATGCGATCCGCTTCTGTGTTTCTTGGATTTCTTGCTGCTCGTGCTGGACGCCACGGGAGGTGGTACACCCATAGTGGGTACCATTCCCGGGTAACTGCTAGCAACGGGAGGCATCCCAGCGGGGACACCGTTTGGCCCGACTGCAGGGGAGGAATGGTGTATCTTCGGCGCCCCTTCACGGACGCATGTCGCATAGAAAGTGTAAATCTTATTCTTTCTTCTCTCGCGCCTCCTCCTCCTCCGCTCTCGCCTTTGTTCCTTGGCTTGAATCTTCCCATCGTAATAGCGCCTACGAGCAGCGGCCAGGTCTTCCATGCCGCCACTACGTCCGTAAGCGTTGCTTGGCGCTGGGGGGTATGGGTCGTCGCTTTCTGACGATGATTCTGAGGAGGACGACGTGTCTTCGTCATCGTCGTCGCTCGTGATGTCGACTCGGCCGAATAGTCGGCCAGAGCGACGTTGTTTGCCTTTATAGAGTACGATTTCTACACCCCTGGGTTCGAAGAAGGCGGTATTCCATGTATGGATTAGTTCTGCGGTGACGACAGAGGGACGAGGAGGCTTTGTATCTCGAGCACTGACAGGCAGGCGGCCGGTCCACGCAAGGGTGAGGTCCTAAGAAAGCAAAGTCGTTGAGCACGATGGTGATCAATTTCAAGATGTCGAGATGGATGTGTCTTACCTCCATGAAACGGAACCAATCTTCGTTACGAATGTCGTGTGTTTCCAAAGCGGATGGCATCTTTGGCATATGGGAGAAGAATCCGTCCATGTTGTAAACCTTCGTCGGCTTGAAAGGAATATAAGGTAAACCGGCGTTGATGGCTCTGGAGAATGCTTCTGGAGCAGCTAGTTGACTAGCTGTTAAGGTCGAGCCGGGAGGCATATGTGGCGAAGGCCCTCCTATCCTGGACTGAGGTCGTGCCTGAGGATACGCAGCAAGGTTCGCCTGAGGGTTGGGTGATGCCGCTCGTGATCTTGGCGGGGCGCCGTTGTCGCTACCAGGAGGTTTGGCATAACCTTCCATGCCATGTCCTAGCGCGTAGACGTCGGGTCTTGCTGCAGTGGAACTCGCTCTTGGTCTTCCTCCATTGGAGGAAGCATAAGCGACAGGGAAGCCTCCAGGGACAGAGTAGGGTACTTCCCCTGGCTTTACATTGGGGGAAGGATTGGTGGAGTGTGTAGATGCTGCGACGGGAACGCCGGGGTACGGGACATAACCCGGAGCACCATATGCCCCACCTGGAGCCCCATATGGCCCCGCGGCGTAAGGGTCAGAGGGACGAGAGGGTTCGTGGGTACTTGGCCTGCGCGACCGACGATGCTCGCTCACTTTCCTATCCCTCTCTCTTTCCGAAGTCGACTCTTTGGAGCGATTGATATCGAGATCGCCCATTCGGCGATCGATATCAGAGTAGGCTGAGCCCGTTGTGGGGATACCGTACGGCCCGCTTGGCGCACCGTAGGGCTGCAGAGCTGCAGCGTTGGGATCGCTGTAGGGGGCGTACTGTGAGCCATAGACTCCTGGGGGCTGATAGCCTGGATACCCGGACCCGCCTCCAGGGAAAGGTATCGCTGAGGGTGCCATGGAACCATTGTAACTTGAAGTTCGTCGGTGGTCACGGGCGTCTTTTTCTCGAGCATCATGGAGGGAGGTGTCGTATTCAGAGTTTTTACGCTGATGACTTCGCTTGCTGCTATCCTTCTCCTTGCTGAGGATAACGGATGGGCATTGATCAATGGATACGTGCATCAGGGACGAAAGAGCTCACTTGGATTTGGAACTCGAAGCAACAGGAACACCGACAGGCACACTTTGCATCGTCTGTGAGCCAGATCTAACCCACGAATTCACGAAATCCTGCGCGAGATTGAGTCACGATAGTAGGAAACGTTGGCGGCTGCACGACTTACTGCGTTTGCGGGCCTTGAGCCAGGAGGAGGAGCTGGGACTGTTTCTTGAGCTACCCATTGGACCCCATTTATGACACCATTTGCTGTCTGGTAGCTGGGATGGCGGGCGATTTAATATCAGAGCTAGATGGGCGGTAATGGCAGCAGAATAACGCACCTAGCAGGTGAGGCCCTAATTCCCGCCAGTTATGCATATCAAGAAGGATCGACGAGCTCAAGCGTACGGCGTACTTACCTGAAAACTTGATAGAGGACTCTTCCATCAGGGGTCATGACCTGGGTGAAAGTTGTATCGCCAGGTTGAACGCTTCCGCTCACAGCAGCAGGATAGCCAGTCGATGCAGCAGCAGCGACTGGATATGAGGACTCTGCTTGGCCATACGGGGAGGCAGCGCGATACATGGCTTGTGNAGAGAGAGAGAGAGAGCTGTACGTTAGGCTGTGAGCTGCTGTGAAGCAGGGTGATCCATGTATGGAATAGGCATTGAGCGCCCGCCTCAAGTCCGATAAGATAAATAAGGACAGCGATCATGACACGTCATAAAATAATAATAGTCTCTACTCAAAACATAATGAACAGATATATGGCCACCCTCCTCTGGTGTTCACCAGAATCTCCACAGAAGGACGATGAAGATGAAGAACCCAACAGCCGCGATGGGAGCGTACTGCCGCAACATGGCCTGGAAATTGATGTTCTTGGCCGCTTTGCGGTACTTTTCAGACTCGGAGCGCAGGGAAGTAGACAGATGTGACATCCCTGTGAATGAATGAGATCAGACGAATGGAATTGGAGGAAATAGGAACGTACGGTCTAGCGAATCGCCTCTCCAAAGCAGCTCCTCCATGTTCTTCGTCATAATTCTCGTCACATCCTGCAGGTCGTCGTTCAGCTTGTCAAGGCCACCACTTGCAGCGCTGGCTGTCCGGGTGTCTTGGTATAACCGGGCGGTCTTTGACATAAACGTGTCTGTACAAAACATGAGGAAAAGGGTGCCCATGTTCGAAGAGAAGCAGCACTGACCGAATCCGACAAAGGCATACGGTTTCCGGACAGCCTCCACCTTGGGGCCATAGGTGCTTGCAAATTCTTTCGAGAGTTCATCGAGGAATGAGAAAGCGAGTTTCCTGGGGTATGACTTGTCGGCAATTGTTAGGAATACAACATTGTCGGAAATGAGGTAACTGGGTGGAGTGTTAGCTGGGCGACGAATTGGTGGGTGTTCATGGCACGCACTGCAGTGTGTATTGGCCGCTTTCAATGGAGCATCTAGGCTCTGAATTGGGGGTGATTCTGCGAAAGATCAACTTTGCCTGTTGCTTGTGTTCTTGCAAGGCTTGTTCTGTCTGGAGTAAGGCAAGTGACACGTCGTGCGTTCAGTAAGTGGGGTCGTGGACAAGGCAGTCAGCCCTGACCTGTTCATCATCGACACTTGCTGCGAGAGGAAGAGCGTCCGAGGCTCTGACGATGGTTGTTGAGCGGACCATGATGGCAATATAATACAGGAGGGGGGAGGAGCAGAGGATGGTGGTCACACTGCCGGCCGGTTATGATGGAAAGGACGCCCACGTGGAGGCGAAAGGCAGGTTTCCTTTTGCGTCCAACTCTGAAAACATATGAAATCACCGGTCGATTGGCAGTCTGTTTCCCCACAACCCCCACCATGGTCTCCCAACTCTTCAATGTCAACAAGCAGGTCTGTCGATCCGAGTCCTCCCTGTCCTCGTAGCTCACACTTTTGCAGCTGACTTTCTACGGGGCGTACCACTCCAACAAAGTCAACGTCCTCATTCATGTCATCTGTGTCCCCATAATCCTTTGGTAATTGCTGCTCTCCTGTTGGTGGAAGCTCTCAACGTCAACTGCTTTCCCAGGTCCGCCTTGGCCTTGTTCTCCCCGTTCCCCGTCCCAGCTTTCTTCCCAAAGATCCACTACCCTATTAATGAATACCTTGTCTTCGACTTGAACTGGCCCGCGGTCGTCGCGAGTCTGTACATCGGATACTACTTCTTGCTCGAGCCATTTGCTGCTGTGAGTACTCCGGGCTGTATTCCCTTTGCCCTGCAGCTCACTCTTCGGACAGTTGCTTTACGTGCCTCAGCTCACTCTGTCACTCCTTACTGCGACTGCATTCTCGTACCGGGCAGACCATGTCCTCATTGCAGGCGGCCTCCACGCTTTCTCTTGGGTCGCTCAATTCTACGGCCACGGCGTCCATGAGAGGCGAGCTCCTGCTCTGCTCGATAACCTCATTGGGGGTGCGTTCGTTCGTTCGTTCCGTTCACACCGACCCACTAATTAATTCCGTACAGCTCTCGTTCTCGCTCCCTTCTTCGTTCATCTCGAGATTCTTTTCAAGTTCGGATACCGCCCGGACATGCACAAGAGGATTAACAATGACATTGGCAAGGAGATCACTCGCATTCGCAAGGAAGAAGGGGACAGGCGGCGGGCGAAGCAGCAGTAAACCTGCCGTGAGTCCCAGCCTAGCCTCGACCCGACTAGCCAACGGGATATATTGTCATCATTATGAGTGTATATTTGGATTATTGAATGGATTCGTGACTTTCTAAATATTATTACAGTTCAAGCAGGGTTGACGAGGCTCGCAGGGGGAGGGAGGGCTGGCTCCCCAAGAGCGGTAACGTATGCGGAAGAAAGCCCTCCATCTACCTTGAAGTCGGTACCCTGAAACCACACAGGGGTCGGTCAGTTTAACAGGTTCCGGTCTGGAATCAGAGTGTCCATATGCTTACCGTGATATAGCTGCTCTCGTCGCTGGCCACTGGAACGAAAGAAGATCAGGGGGTTGATCACGTCGAACGGCATCGGGAAACTTACAGAACAAGGCGGCGTTGGCGAGTTCGACTGCCTCACCGAAACGACCCATTGGAAGGTGTACCAGTCTCCTTTGCTTCTTCTCGTCGGTGTTGAGGAAGTCCATCAAGAGGGCTAGAAGAGTTTGCTAAGTCGTACAGATAGCAAGCACATTGGACTTGGTCTTACGAGTCTTCAGGGGACCTCTGTTGGTTTCCATCAGCAATCAGGCGTCGGGTTCTGCGGGGAAGACTCACGGGCAGAGGGAGTTGAGGCGAATGCCTTCTCGGGCATGGACCATCGCTAGCTCTCGGGTCATCGCCAGGACCGCACCCTATTGCAGCAAGTAGGGCTGTCAGTTAGCATATGTACTCGTGATCATGTGGGACACCAGGCTCTAAGCTCCGTCGGGACTAACTTTGGAAGCGGTATCTAGCGCACGAGACAATCAACAATCGATAACGGATGGAATGGAACTGGAGATAATCAGTAAGACTCACAAGCAAGCTGGGGGGTCGCGGCACCCATGATAGCGACGAAACTGGCGGTGTTGATGATGCTGCCGCCAGTGTGCAGGCCCTTTGAGGCGTCGGTGGGGTTTTCGCGCATGGCTTTGATGGCGTGTTTGCAGCCCCACCAGACACCCTTGAGGTTGATGTTCATGGTGAGATCCCAGATGCGTTCTTCGGTGTTGAGTGCATTGTCGTCTGCGGGGTGCATGATACCTGGACGGGACGCGCATCGGAGTCAGGATCACATTCCGGCAGGAGAGATGTGGAGATTGCGTGTACCTGCGTTGTTGAACTAGAATAGACGCGTTAAAATGAGATCGAGGAGTGTCAAGAATGTGTAAGTTATCTGACCACGACGTCCAGCCTTCCAAACTCCTTCACGGCGAGCGCGACGGATGCTTCAACTTCGGCCTCCTTGCTGACATCGGCCTTGAATGGGATGGCTTTCACGTTGGGGGACCTCTCCTGGATGAGTTTCGCAGCCTTCTGTGCGTTATCGAAGTTGACATCGACGAGGAGGACGTTGGCTCCCTCTTGCGCGAAGAGGATCGAGGATTCCAGACCAATACCGCTAGATAGGGGTCAAAGATCGCGACGCCTTGAGACAACCGTCAAACTTACGATCCAGCACCTGTGATGAGAGCAGCCTGGGATATTGTCAACACGGGATGAGATAGATTCACTGTGACGGAGTACCTTGTGTTGAAGACGACCGGGCATGGTAATGGTAGAGAGGATGGTGAAGGAGAAAGAGATAAGCGGAATCACTAGATAACGCTTTTCATGCTTACTTAAAATGGGCCCAGTATAGGCAATGAATTTCCAAAGTGGTATTAATGTGTCTACTACTTTTACAATGCTACCCTACGAGTATTCCTTTTGGAGGAACTTGGCGATGGTTTGTAGCTGGATGTTGGAAGTACCCTCATAGATCGCGCCCTAGAACGAAGGAACAGGGTTAGTTTCAGAATGGATAGGACTCAGAAGGGTCACGCACAATCTTGGAATCTCGCCAGAACTTCTCAATTCCAGTTTCACGAGTGAAGCCGACACCTCCAGCCCATTCGATAGCCTGCCCAGAGACCCGTTGAGCGACTACGCTGGACCAGTACTTGGCCATGGCAGCCTCCTTGGTGAATGGAAGACCCTCCTCCTTTCTTCGCGCAGCGTTGTAGGTGAGAAGTCGGGCAGTCTCAATGTCAATGGCTGCTTGTGCCATCTGGAATTGCATGCCCTGGAAGGTTCCGATGGGCTGGCCGAATTGCTTGCGTTCAAAGGTGTAGGGGACGGCCTTGTCAAAGGCACCCTGAGCAAGACCAAGCATCTGTGCTGCAATTCCAATTCGCCCTTCGTTCAGGATTTCGATGGCGATCTAGCGTGTTTTAGTACATCGCGAGTTTTTATGACGCGTTATTTTGGCGTACCTTGTATCCCTTGCCTTCGCCACCCAAGACGTTTTCTTCAGGGATCTTGAGGTCGTCAAAGTTGATGGTGCATGTAGAGGAGGCGCGGATTCCGAGCTTTTCTTCCTTCTTGGCAATTTGGACTCCCATGTCCTTGGTTGCGATGAAGCAAGTAATGCCCTTGTAGCCCTTGCTGGGATCAATCTGTTGAAGTACTGTCAGCGTTGATGCAGAGGACATGGGACAACATTAAACTTGCATTGGCGAAGATGAGGAAGATCTCTGCTTCGTACGAGTTGGTGATCCACATCTTGGAGCCATTGAGGATCCAGTGAGAGCCCTCCTTCTTGGCCCTTGTTTGAAGAGCGAACGCGTCCGAGCCGGATGCAGGTTCTGACAAGCAGAAGGAACCGAGCTTGGATTCGGCAAGCAGAGGAAGCCATTTATCCTGCTGCTCCTTGTTTCCGTACTTCCGGATGACAGTGTTGACGAGGGTGTTGTGGACGTCGCAGAGCACAGAGACGGAGGGGTCGACCTTGGCAAGTTCTTCAATGGCAATGATGGCTGAAGTGAAGGAGCATTCGGCACCTCCATGGTCAGCACTGGTTTCAATGCCCATGAGCTGTTTAAATATGTCAAGAAAGGACAGGAAGTAGTAGTGTAGGAGCACCTACACCCTGCTCGTAGAGTCCCTTGATGACAGAGGGATCCATCATTTCGTTCTCATCCATTTCTCGGACCTTGGGGCCAACGACGTCAACAGCAAATCGCCGGACTGGAGAGGCATAGTCTGAGCTATGAGTTGAAGGGTAAGAGGAAGGGAGAGCGCACCAGACTCGCGCAGAAGCTGCTCCTCCTCTGTGAAGGTGTCGAGCGATGCGGGGGACCGTTCTGAACGGACGCATCTCGAAGTCGCGAATGTTCTGTGCAGGAAGGGGGTTAGTTGCCTGTAGAGTTTGGAATAGCCAGACACCAACCTGGAAGCAGAACGAAGGGTGGCCAAGGGCTTTGCAGAACGAGCAGCGAGTCTGAGCATGTTTGGTTTGGTGAAGAGGAGCGGTGAGTGCGGGCGGGGCGCGCTCAATTCCGCTTAAAAGGGGCTCGGAGCATGTGTTTCCCGTTACCCGACCGGGCCAAACCGAGCCGCTCGAGCCACCGAACTGGCTCAGCTGTGCACTCTACGCAGCGATCCTGGTTCAACTCTATCCGCCATGACGAGACTGCTCTTCCTCCTCCCAGCGGCCCTTCCCCTGGTGTCTGCTTTCTCAAATACCGCACCATTACTCACCTGGTCGTCTTCGAGGTGTGCTGCGTCCATATCTCTCCAAAAGCACGTCCTAATCTCAGGTGGAAAGGTCGGAGGCCATCGAAGGATTGCCATCATCCGCGGTTGAAGCATCTACCGTCCTCAACTCTCTGCTTTCAAGCGACGAAATTTGCAGCTACGATGCTGTAGTGCTTGTCCAGCAGCGCGGCGTGCGTTTATCTCCCAGCCCTCTTCCCCGCGCCAAATCCTTAACATGGCACTATTCTAGTTGCACGCCGCGGACCTGCGGAATCTCTCACCGGAGAGCAGCGACCTTCCGCGGTTCCTGTCCAGTTCATCATCTTCCCGGACTTTCCAGTACCTCGTGAATGATGACGCTTCATCTTTGCTCCCCTCTCGGGGACGGAACGTCGCAGAGGAATGCCAATCCCGTCTCGTCCAATATTCCCCAGGTGACGCCGGCATCGTTTTGGACCATGACCTAAAGCACGTCATCAACCTCGAAATGCCTGCTTTGACTGAGAGCGGTGCTGCTAGGAAGGAAGAAATGCAAGAGCAAGGTAAGCATGAAAAGTGGATCCAAGCTTCTTTTGGGTCTGACACATTCGTGACACAGAACAAGCACTCGCAGAAGAACTCTCCTGGCTTTCCAAGGCATTCCCCAACCACCTCGTTGTCTACAGCGGAGTTCCTGTCTCTGCCCTCAAAGCTCGCGCAAGCTCCTCTGTCCTCGCCGCTGCCAACGATGACCTTCCAGAGGGTGGAATTCTCAAACGCTACCAACTTCTTACTCCAGGCCTCATCACCGCCCTTCTAATCGTGTTCTTCGTTCTTATTCCCTTCCTCTTCGTTGGTATCAACGCTCTGGCCGGTATTCAGAGTCCTGTCAAGATGGATATCCCCAAGGGTTTCAATGCCCAGGAAAAGAAGAACCAGTAGACTACATTCCATGTACCTACTCATGGACTCTTGAGCCGCGCTTATTATATTTTTTTTNGCCCGCATTGAAGGGAACCCGTGCATTAGCCTCTACAAACCAAGTCCTACAAGTAGCGCGAGAAAAGGATAAAGAGAAACATGGTAGGTAAATGATAAAAAAAAAATGCAAGATGAATAAAACCCTAAAAATAACAAAAATGAGGCGTACTGAGTACATACAAATACATCAAGGATCGACGGGATTCTCGAGTTGGTCCCAGTCACAATCTAGACATGAGCGCATAGATTCAACAGCGGCGAGATGGAACGGTAACACTGGGTTCCTGTCCAGCCGGAACCGTATCGCAGACAGGACGGACAGTTCGTAAAAGTTTCGTGTAATCTCTTCCTGCAGCGAAGCTTCAGGTGGGAGTTGAGTGTCGGGGTAGCCTGGGGGATGCAGATGTTTGAGAACATGGATGTGAAGCATGCTCATACGTGCTTCAGAGGGTTGGGATGGAACTCGGATTAGAGATGATGTCGATAACGGTATCAAGGGAATAGGATGGGGTAGGTCGTCTTCTAGCGACGCTCGGTGGGGTATGTCGCCGTCGCTTGGTGTGCAGTCTTGGACAGCTGTGCTGGGCTCGGATATCAAGGAGGTAGAATAGTTGTTATCTTCAGGGGGAACAGCCGCAGACAACTGGTTTCCTGGGAAGATTGCGTAGTAAGAAGCTGAAGCGTCGCTGAAATACGTATTCTTCGTTGCTGAGGACGAACGAGGGTTTCGTGCAGGTGATGATGAAGCAGGGCGGTTTGATTCCAGCAACGTCCATGGACTTCTACTATCAGCCGAAACCAAGGTGATGTGCATAGGTGCATGGTCACCGCTGGCTTCGCGGCTAATGCGGTCTGTCCAAGCTGCCAATGATGTGAGCTATTACTGCAACTGAACGCTTCATAGAAATATGCTTACCTTGTGTCTCAGTTGGAGACATCAGGCCCAGCTTTGCAATGACAATCCGCCATTCAACATTCGATTTTCGGGCAAACTCTAGGGTGAAGGTCCACACTTTCCCGATAACAGACGCTTCATAACCTTCGTCAGATTCATCCTCCTCTTCATCCTCCAGATGCATCAACCATAGACCCAAATCATACATCTCTCCACGCTGATCCATGCAGCTAGCAAAGACCCACTTCTTGCACGGGCTGACTTGATATCCAACATGAAGCAGAGTAAACCGATCCACAACATCCAACGACGAGTGCGTCGATCGAACATATGTGACTTTCGTACGTTGTGGCCGAGCCAACGAGAAGCCTGGTTCCTGGAACAGCATAGTAGTGCCCGTAGTTCCAAGGTTTCGCCGCGACAGGTTCCTCTCTACACTGACAGGAACACGGTTGTACAAGGCACTGCATAACTCGTCCAACAGTGGATAGCCTTTGGGGGAGTGCTCGACATCGAAAAGGTGCGAATCGGGGACCAAGTGAAAGATGATCTGGCTTTCTTTGAGCGCACTCAAGGCCTTCTTCAAGGAGGACAAGATCTGCCTGAGAACGGGTGATGCCATGGTCATTACTGTCACTGGGACAAAAAGCAAGATCACGATGGGCAATGGTGCATCGACGATGTTGGAAATGAAAGAGACTACTCAAAGATTTAGCAGTGTGTCTGTTGGGGAGATATGATAGAAACATACCGAGGGTTTTCCTGAATGTCGTGTCGAAGCGAACAGGCAAGAGGGCATCATTGGCAGGGTTGGTACTTCCTCGAATAAATTGTCCCATATGGGTGGCCTGGGAGACAAGATAATGTCAGCGGGCAATCACGAAAACGAAATCTCGAATTCCACCTACTTGGTATGCAGAGGCTGCAGCTGTTAACCACGTATCCACAGTCGAGCGCTTCTGATCGTCAATATCCTCGTAGACTGCGTACACTTCGAGATCCTTGCGCCCTCCTTTAGGCCCGAGTCCAGCCTTTTCCCAAAATCGCAGGGCAGGAGGTAACAATTGAATCACAGCGTTGTTTCTGCCAACGGAGATGAAGGGAGGCTCCAAAGGTTCCATCTTTGCGGAAGGGTCTGTCGATTTTTGTGAGCATGCCACAACCTTAAAAAACCAAATAGACCTTACCTAGACCAAGTAGGCTTGCCAGGTCGGGCAGACCACCGGCGGAGCGTACTCGCTGCAGAAGATCTGCAGCCGCTTTGATATCATCCGGCCAGGCATTTGGAAGACATCCCGTCCTGTGGTTGTTGGCCGACCAAATCTCTGCCCAGAGCGGGTTTTGAACAAACTCGGTGACAATGGCGAATGCAGCGGACTCTAAGGACTTGGACTGCTCAGATGCTGCGCCCAAGGCTGCAGCAGGAGATACAGGAGTTGGGACAGCAAATGGCGCGGAGGAGGAGAGACTAGTAGATAGAGCGATAGCACCTGGGGAGCGCAGAGGGGTACTGATGGACAGAAGTTGGGTATGGTCAAATTGAAAGTGCAATAGCGTGGGTCCTACAGGGAGATACGAAGGGGAAGGTGTTGTTGGCCGTGTATCAAAAGGGCTTTCACACTCCAAACTGTCGTCGTCGTCCGAATCTGTGTCCGAGGATATGTCCATGGCGGGCGCAGACTCGTTGTCCGATGTGCTCCCAAAATCCTCATCATCCAGCCAGGATCCATGAGCAAAAGAATTTCTTCTAGCCTGGGGATTGGGCGAGTCTTTCCGTTTGGCGGCAATCAATCGCTGGACAATACGGATTCTAGGGTTGGTCAAAGAAATGTACTTCGCTTCCCAGGTCGAAGGAGTAGGGGGCAGAAGGGGTGGAACGTCGTAGCCAGGCTCTGGAGATGGGGTAGGAAGCGCAAACTTGCCAACGGTGTATTTGGTGTCGTTGCTTTTGTGAACCGTGGAAAAGGGAATGGGGTCAAAAGCAATGGGGCCGTGCTCATAAGTCATGGGGTCTGATTTAGCAGCAGGGTCGAAAACGAGCTGCACGGTGGGAGTTTCTGGAGAGGACTGAAAGTCAGGGGAAGGTCCCGGAGAAGATGGAAGTAGGTCTGGTGCACGGGAATCGAATGAATCGTTGAACGCATGTGGTGTGTGCCCGTCTTGGGTTGCTGGAGTCCAGGGTGCATTATTTAGCGCAGGTTGCATGGGGGGACCCGGACCAGATGCCCGTACTTCTTCAATCGTCGGAGAGGCACGAAGAGGGAAGGACCAAGGGTGGCTGGATTCCCTGTGAATGTCAATCGACGCTGAGAGCGGAGGTACTGAAGGAGTGGCAAATTTCTGGCTTCCATCTGGTTTGGCCGAAGGAAGATCGAAGAAGCTGAAGTCGTCGTCTGTGATCGCGTCGTCGTTGAAATTTAGTGTTGGATGGTGGTTGTTATACATGGTTGTAGTGGCTGATCGAGATGAGTTCATGTCGAAATCCATGCCCATGTCCATCCCAAAATCCATACTCATGCCCTCGTCCATATAGGGATCGGAGGATTGAGGCCAGCCAGGCCCGTTATTGAACGGATCATACCCATTTCCGGAGATATCAGAGCTAGCCGGAGGCGCTGAAAACGTCATCTTCTCAGAAGATGCGATTGCTGGACTTTCCTCTGGCAAAGCACTCTCGGGTTTCATGTCCGGAGATGTGTTGAGCATTGGCGGAGGCTGGACTTGCCCGGATTGTGGAGGGGATGGGTAAAATATTTGGGCTTGAGAATTGGAGCTATTATGTGCAGGCGGCTGAGAAGCTTGTGGCGTGGGCGGCAAGGGGAATGGTGTCGAATTGGGAGCTTGGGTGGAAGCTGTTTGTCGTGCGAGTTTGGGGGAGGTACCCGTTCCAGCCTCCCTCTCTCTCTTGAGCCGCTCTCTTTCTCGTTCCCGCTCCCGAACGACCGAATCAACATAACCACCGACCTCGTTCGCAGTTGATCGAATGTCCTTGGTTCTCGACATGGTTAGACTATGGAATGCACGCAACGGATCGGAGTGAGGAGTTTGCGGGGGTTCGAATATCCAGGGGTGATGATGCAAATAACGTGCTTCTTCGGGAGAATCTCCAGACACATGAGCATCTTGTGGGATCTGTGGGGATGGCTGTAGAGGAGCGGGCATTTCAGGAATGTAATCTAGAGGAGACCTATGGCTGTAAGCGTCGGAATAGGCCAGACAGAGGCGAGAAGGCCAGATGAAGAGAGTTCCTTTATCCTCTCCTTGTTTATTCTCAACTCTTATCCAGCCAATAATGAAAGTCGTTTGGCTAGAATCTGAGCGGGAGAGTTCTTCCCAGTTGCCAACACCGAGTCCGTGAAGAGAGTCGCGGAACTGCTTTACGAGCGTATTAGAGGGGCCACTGTAGATGTTTAGGTAGTAGGCTGGTGTTCCGTAGGGTAGAAGAATGATGGGAGAGCCTGGATGGGGAGAAGCCGGCAGGGTGGTGTATGGGGTAGGAGCTGGGATAGCATGAAGCACAAGGTGTGATGGCTGCAGGCCGTTGTACGAGAGCTGTACTTGTAGTCGGAAGTGAGGAATGGGTCTGGAAGTAACGGTCAGAACCAGACAGAATATGCAAGCAAAGTGTGAATACCGGTTGTGGGAGCCATGGTTCCATCCAGAAGCCCAGTCTGACAATGTAGACTTTCTCTCCAGAACAAAGCCGTCCTGCAATCTGAGTGGATGTGGATTGAGGTCCGAGTCCGAGATTTCAGAAAGTATGTCTGAACGGACGGCGTCCAAGAAATGGGCGTGGATCCGCAATGCTGTGTGGTCGGAGGTCGCACTGGTGGGCAGAGTTCGGCTCAATTATCATAAGGCGAGATTGAGTGGCACATACCTTGATAGGTCCTGGATTGGGAAGGCCAACCGCTGGAATACTAGAGATACGACGCGGTGAGTCGAAGAAAAAAGGAACGAGACGGGGACGTACGATTAAGGCTGTCGAGCGGCAGCTGGGCTAGACGCTGGAAGGCGGCTTCGGTCGTGTCGTGTGAGGTGATGATGAAGAGGTAGAGGATGGGATCCCTGCCGCAGCTCACACTGGAGAGTACGGGCTCGGGCAGAGAGGTAGAGCGGTTGCGGGAGACTATGGCTCTCCGGGCGAGCTCGATTGCATCGTGGGCCGGGGAGTGGGACTCGGGGTTGGCAAGGGCGGGCTTGCAGAGGTGTGCGACGAGGAAAGGCCTGGAGGGCAGTGGAATGCGACATGCGAGCAAGGTGTCTGCAGGCCGCAGCGGGGGTGGGAGGGCAGAAGGCTTGGAGGCCATCGTCGTCGGCGTGTCATTGAGGAGAGAGCTTGAGAGGGAGGCGCTCGGCATTTGCCGGCGGAGGAATTTTGCAGGGCCGTTGGATTTGCAGGCTCTTGAAATCGACCATGTCGCGACCAGCCTCCACCTCCACCCGTCCCCCCGTCTCTCCTCTCCCCCGTGCCCAGTACCATGTCAACACCCAGACGAACCTCATCGACACCGCACACGGTCGCATCCTCTGTGTCGCCGACATTCGCGGCCGTCTTTCAGCCCTCAATGACCTGGCGCGTGAGGCCAATGCAAAAGCTATCATTCACACTGGCGATTTTGGCTTCTTTGGTCCGTATCGATCTCTCCCTCCCCCGCCCCTTGCTCACGGCCCCTGCAGAGTCTAGTAGTCTCGACAAAATCAATGACCGCACTCTCAGACACCTCACCATGTATTCCCCCCTCATTCCGTCGGCCCAGCGCACCCATCTCCTCTCAAATGACAACCCTCCCTCCGTCATTCGCGCAACTGTGAACATTGAGCTCCTCTCTGAATTTCCCCTCCTTTTGGCGGGCCAGATCAAGCTCCAGGTCCCCGTCTACACCGTCTGGGGGGCTTGTGAAGACGTTGCCGTCATCGAAAAGTTCCGCTCCGGCGCGTATTCCATCGAAAACCTCCACATCCTGGACGAAGCTACCACCCGATGCCTCGATGTCGGCGGTGTCAAGCTGCGTTTGCTTGGGCTCGGTGGTGCCTTTGTCCCCCACAAACTATTTGACAACGGTGATGGCAACGCTACCATTGCTGGTGGTCAGGGGACGATGTGGACCACCGCCCTGCAAATCGGAGAGCTGGTTGATACTGCACAACGCGTCTTCGATCAGAGCGAGACGCGTCTCTTTGTTAGCCATGCCAGCCCTGGTCGTGAGGGTATTATTGCTCAGTTGGCGTTGGTCCTCAAGGCTGATTTGACCATCTCTGCCGGCCTTCATTTCCGTTACTCTACTTCCTACAATGAGTTCAGCGTTCAAGGTGATTACGAAGGTTTCCGACACAAGCTTTCACTTGGGAAAGAATCCTTTGATAAAGTTTGGGAAACTGTCAAGAGTCAAGTCGATGCCGTGATCGACGATAATCAACGCATCCTGCTCGAAAAGGCTCTCAGCGTTGTTGAGAGACTCCCTCCCGCCCAGCCATCCACCGGTCCAGGTGCTGCGGCGGCAGGTGAGGAGCCCGCATGGAAAAATTGCTGGAATTGGAATCTTTGCGATGCCGCATATGGGAACCTCATTCTCGACGTCAAAGAGGGTAGAATCAGTGCTGAACTCAAAAGCCAGGGTAATTGCTATTCCGTCCTGTCTCTGCTTCTGTTGTCTAATATCTATTCATCAAAGGCTTCAACTATGCTTACCGAAGGAGCGCAACGGTCGGCGCCACTCCAAATACAAGCACTACGCCCTTGCCACTAGCTGCTCAGAGCAACGCAGCGTCCATCCCTCCTACCAAAGTGTCCACGCCTGCCCCTGATAAGCCGCTACCCCCTCACCTTGTCAACAAATCCGTTTCCTCGACACCTCCTCCAAACTTGACGGATTCCCCGGTCCCTGACACCTCTTCGCCGAAACTGAATGGCGCGTCGACCCCATCCGAGAAAGCCAAACGGAAAGACAAGAGGAACAAAGGTTCACGAGACGGAGGTGCAAGCACGCCAGATGCCGTGAACGCAGCATCTTCGCCCGGCCCCCAAGACACTGCATCTCTGGCTGAAACTCCAGATCTTTCCAAGGCGGATGGAGAAGACTTGAAGTCGCCCACAGAAGGCAGCACAGGCAACAGAACACCCAAGACTGGAAAGCCTCCAAGGAACCCTTGGACGATATTCATGCGCATGCCCTCGACAATCCAAGTTACTGAAAGCGAAATTAGGGATTTCTTCAACGAAGCCAAAGACGGGGCGAGTAGTTTCGTCTCTTATAATTCTCCGATTGCTCACCGTTGTCGATGCAGATCACACGCGTTAATTTACCGTTGCTATTCGCTGGCCGACCGAGGCTTGCATACGTTGAATTTGGTGATGAGGAAGCCATGAAGGCAGGATTGGAGAAGCATGCCGCGGTGAGTTGATCCAAGTGTTTGACGACGAAGACATTCCTCATAGTTCCCATCTAGAAACTGAAAGACACTACCCCTGAAGTTAAGCAAGCAATCGATCGTGAAACTCGTGAATCCTTCCGCGGTGGCCGTGGTCGGGGTCGGGGTCTTGGGTTCGCTGCAAGAGGGCTGTCCGCTGCTGGTCTGACGAGGGGAGGTCCACCAGGATCTCGGGGCAATGGTGATGCGAATGCGGGGTCTCGTGGTGATTGATGAGGATTGTCTTTTCTGCGTTGTAGTATCTTGGCCTCTGCACTCACATTTTGCCCGTTGTGTTACCTATACCATCTTTGCTGATCAGCATCCATTCCGATCCCTTCGAATCTACTGCATATATCGACGATGACGTGGCTTTGTTGAACGGTCTGCATATGATCACATGGCCTTATGGTCTAGTAGTATGATTCCTCGTTTGGGTTAGCTTTGAAATCTGAACATCGAGGAGGTCCTGGGTTCAACTCCCAGTGAGGCCCTTTTTTTCAGCAGTATCACTGTAAACTTCCCGCCCAGGTGGAACACCTGGTCCCCGGTTCCCGGCCGACCCAAGTGTTTTGCCCAACTGTGGCAGGTGTTCATTATGGATGGCACCTGGCACTGCCATGAGTTGCCTGTCTGGTGAGACCAGGTTCTTGAACTGGGTTTTGTAGCGTACACCTGGACAGCAATTTCTTGGCTGTGTCAGGTTATTCACCCGGTCCTTGGACAAACCAGTGAATATGCCGGGATGAAATTTCTGGATTGCCCAGGTCCACTACACGGTAATTGCCCAGCAACAGATTGTTTAAATTTCATTTCAAATGCATTTAAATTTCAGATAAGCTACAATACACTGTTGAAGAATATAGTGTCAATCCCATAATGAAAAAATCCTGCAGCACCATCCATCTGGCCACCTTGCAAGCTTCAATGCTCAACAAGGATGTAATGGACCTGTTGGCAGTGTGCATCCAATATTGAGCACAGTATGAGTGTTTGAAGGGAAGTGGAAACATACCTTGCACTGCAGCACTTCACCCCCACACATCGACAACTGTACCCATCACCGCATACATTGAACCAACAACATTTGGTCTCTTCTCAAAAAAGCGGAGTGTTGGAATTGTCGGCAAAGAGGGAAGTGTGGATTTCGGTGGCAAGGTTGCTTGTCCGCTGGTATTCACAGTGACCCGGGATTCCGAATGGCATGGTGGGTTGAAGTGGCTAACCATGGCAACATGCTGCAGCATGCCATTTTCCATGGCCCAACTACTTGAGGCCGGCATCCCACATCATGGGAGCAGTTATAATTTTAGTGGCAGGGAGGCTCTATGAGTTCATAACAGACATAGAGGTTGGACATTGTTGTTGGGTGAGGGAAAGAGGCTGCGAGGAGAAGTCAGCCCCGACTGCCAGAGTAGTATGATGCATGTTCAAGCTCCGCTTAAACAGACTTAACTTTCAGACGAACACAAACCAGGTGTGATCTGGGCGTTGATGCACCTGGAAAACACCTGGCAGTGGATTCAGCCAGATTTGATCTTGGTTTCCAGCACCTGGAAAAACCGGGTCCTAGAGGAACACCTGGTATTTCCAGGTGCATCTGGGAGCTGCCAGGAGCTGCCAGGTGCTACACCCAGTGATATGACTGTGTTCGCTTTTTCACAAATAAAAACCATTTTATTGAATAAACACTCATAATTCAATGCACAGTTGTGTCTAACTAAATCTCTATGTTACGGAACCCTACCAGTCTTAAGATATCTTGGGCGGCACAAAGGATAATTAAAGAGTACATTACTCTTGGGTTCACAAGAGTTGGAGTCTGCTCGAGGACTGCCGACTTAGAGGAGCACTGCCATATACCAGAGATTAGGGCTTAGTATGTTAGCCGAATGGTGCCGCTTCAGATCAAATGGCCTGTCGTGCAGCTGAAAGACCTGATTTCACCACTAGGCATTTGAGAAGGGTTTCCTAGACACTTATGGTACCCTGTCTCTCACACAGCCTCACATTAATCAAGTATATTCAGTGCTAGAGCAGTGGGGACGAGTCCCTGAGCATCAATGGAGAAGTGCAGCAAGGTTCCGGCACATTAAACGGCATGATGGCTGGCGTGGCACAAGAAAGGAGCTCAAAATACTCTGAAAGAAAGGTCACACAACGGGGAGAATATATATATATGATACCCGGAAAGTGGTTCCAAGGAAATGGCCAAGAATACACAACTCTATTGACAGAGGTCCAACTCCTTCTCACGCGGCACAAGCAACAAGCACACTAAGGCAGCAGTTGGTATAACTGTAGACTGACCGGCCTCGATCACTTCAGCATCATCCTCGGCAACTTCAAAAGGCAACTTATACCTGTTAATAGTCACGGCACTGATGCGACTCATGTACACAGACCCCTAGAAAATCACAAAATACTACCATTTTGATTCGGAAGAGTTTCTGAATCAAAGACTAGATTGCAATAAGGACTAAGAAGTTATGGCACATCTTTGGAACGATGCAGCATGAAGAGTCAAAGCATGCCCTGGCTTTGGACTTAGCAGTCTTCAGAAATATGGCTCAGTGACTCCAGTAGGACAGTTCAGCAGTGGTACTTTAGAATATGGAGGTCCTGCAAGTGTATCTGAAAGATAGAGAAGCATTTCAGAACAAATCCTATGTGCCAGGGGGCTCCTTGATCTCCAACCACAATGTGGTCCAGATTTACCCATGCTCTGCCAGCAAGCGAAAGGGTGAGATACGACAACTGGGCACAATGTATGGCACAACAACCAACTTGGGGGCCCGGTCATCTCGAGCAAACTGCCACCCCCCCCTCTCCCCCACACTTATACAACCTGCACAAGAAGGAACAGGTGAGTGTGGTACATTCGACGGAGAAACACAAGGTGATGACGCGCTGGCAGCCTCCCCCCCACGACCTGTTGCTCAAACAGGACAAACCCTCCCCAACTGACAAGCAATGGAGACCCTACCCCACGCATCATGGTCAGGCCATACCGCCCGCAATGAATGCGAACCCTGGAGGACAACACCATGGCCCCAATAGACACCCGAGCCTCATATAAGCTCACCGCCCATTCCCTACCCAAATGTGACATGCTATAAACCAACCCCCAAACACCATGGATAGCAACCCCCTAACTGTGACCTTTGGAGACTACTCCCAGATCCGAAACAGATGATCCTGCAGTGAAAGCGATGACGACAACAACGGTAGCGACACAATCAATGTCCATGTCGACTCGGACTCAAGCGAGTATGGAGCGGAACTCCTCCTCAGCAGCAACTCGCAGAAGGATAGCCGCAGATACCAAATCCTCTTCCAACAAACGCATTCATAGGCCCAGCCAGGCAATGATAGCGGGACCAACAGCAAAGCCCAACACAGTGGTAAGAAGTGCACCCACAACAAAATGCAATACTCCCCTAATAAGCAGCCCGAAGAACACCCACAAAGCAGACTCCAAACTGCAGACACCTCCATCCTTGGTGGCCTACGTACCTCTACTCCTCCATCATCTGCTGCAAAGGGCAACAAAAACACCAATCCATTCGCCCCCTTCCACTCCAACACCCACCTACCTGACAACAACTTCTACAGGCAAATAGAGGGGAAAGACAAAGCGAAGAAGATGTCGAAACCAGGACCTCCCCCTCCAGCTGCCACCAACCCTCCACCCGGGAGGACGATGAACATGCCCAACCCCTACAGCTGGGCCATGAAGATAAATAAGAAGAAAACCCCCTTGAATGCAGCCGCTGGAGCCAGATACCCCAAGAGGCTCTTCCTTCCTGACCACATAGTCCGGTAAGCAGAAGCTCGGCCCCCTCCCTCCTACACGCACTCAAAACCTCCCCACCCAGATTCTCTAGCAAAGAGTGTGCAGCCGTGTTCTTCAAAGCTGTGGAGGAGGCTGTCCTCATCCACTTTGCCCTTGACGACCCCAGTGTCCCCAAAACAAAACGGCTCAGCCAGCTACTCAAGATCCTCGCCCAGCTTGGCATAGACCAACAAGTGATCATACCGAAACCCATTGGCCTCACCACTGGAAGAAGCAAATGGAACACCACGAATGCGACAGCAGCTCAGTTCTACGTTGTTGAAAGCATCCCGCTAAAGCAAAGGACCACCCTAGTCAAGAGGGGATACACCTGCACCGACCTTGGCACCATTTTCATTGACCGACTCCCCCTGCACATCACCAACCTCATCAGCACCCAAGGGAATCACTGTGGCACCCACAGAATCCATCAACAAGATTCTCACCAAGGAAGTTTGCACTGCCATAACTATCTCAGTGGAAGTACAACAGGTCGCGGTGAAGTACACCAGAACCCCGACCAACACCACACACCAACTCACTGATAGTGATGTCAACATGCAAGACCCATTGACGAAACTGACACCACCACAGGCACCATGTACTCCGAACAAGAACTCGATGCTGCCAAAACGTCTACTGAAAGGTTTGCTAATGAAGTTGTAGTCATTGGGAAGGGCACTGAGGTCAACACTGCAGTCTTCACCGTCCAATTCACCAAGAACCCCCCTCTGATGAGCCCCGAAGAACACTATAAATGGCTAACCGCCATCTGAGGACTCACCATCACCACCACCTGGGGCAAAACCAAGCCCAACATCCCTGACCGATGGTGTGCGATCTGCCAAGGCCACAACCACCTCACTGACAACTGCACCTACCCTGCCACCACCAACTAGAAGGCACCGACCCTGACCTTTGTCACCAACACCAAACCAGGCCCACTGAACACCAACGGAAGGAAGAATCAGGGTAAATCCCAAGGCAAAAACAAATGAGGATGGGGGAATAAGAGTAAATAGCCACACTGAGCCTTAGTAGTAGAACATACACCTTTACCTTCAGGCCCAGTCCTGAACTGCTATGTAGACCTCTGTAGGCTGGTTCAATATAACAACTATGTATGTGCTTGAAATCTATCCTCTGAGAAACAAGAGCTACACCACACCACCTTAACACACCCCAAACCAAAAGAGAAACATAGCACAAAAAGGATAGTTCTTGCTACCTGATGAGATAAAATCAGGAAAAACACACATGAGTAACAACACAGAAGACAATGAAACCACAAACAGGAACAACAGACAGCAGGAACTAGGAGCTCACGGTGACGCGCAGGAAGCAAAATAGGGCTCTCTAGACGACAAAACTATAGAACAACAGCACACACACAACACCAACACAAACAACACACCAAATACCTTCGTGAAGATAGAGGCGGGCAAGGGGTATAGGTAAAAGCTCTAAGTCGAGTCGACAGAGGCTTCTAAAACTCTTTCTTTGCAATCACAAGTT
>SDEE01001179.1:0-11562 GCA_004126415.1 Candolleomyces aberdarensis | reverse complement strand
TCGTGGGGAAGGTCTTCAATGCTAACTAGCTCCTCGTCGGGCTCCCTAGGATCGCCCCCGTCGTTATCTGTTTGCTTTTGAGTCTGTTTTCTGCGAGTCTGCTTCCACTCGCGGTATTCCTTTGGCGGGATGAAGCGTTTGTTGGCTTCTTCGATAGAAGCAGGGAGGGGTGCGTGGGTCAAGTCGGATATGAGGGCGATTAGGACAGAAAGGTCGAGATTGATGCGAAGGCTAGGGATCAGTGTTGCGTATTCCTTGTCGTCTGTCGGGGGCGGAATTACAAGCTCCTCTTTGACGCGTTCTCCCAGCTGGACAACAATTCCCATTTTGTTCAGCATGTCCACCGTTTTAGCGATCCGAGGGTCTGCCTCGCGTCCTTCTGAGATAGTTGGGTCGAGCCTCGTCAGGCGTAAAACCACCTGAGGAACCTCGCTCGTTCCTTCAATTGGATTCGCCCGAGCGGCCTGCAGCAAGGTTCTCGCCATTTTCAAGATAGAGTTGTCGAATTCGATCTGGGCGAGGGTTGGCCGATCTTCATCCCAGTCGGAGTCCTCCTCTGATTCCGTTAGGTAGGAATCAATCTCTCGAAACTCAGCTAGTAGTCGAGAGTTCTTCATTCTGCGGAGGAAGGGTTACACGGAGAGAACGAGAAGACAGAGGAGGATTTAGGACTTGCGTATTGATTCGAACCCACTTCCGGCCTCCATCCGCAACGATGTCAACCTTGGCTCCAGGAGGCCGAACCCCATTGTTCCGACTCTTCCTCTGAGCGCTCGACGGGTTGTTGGAAGGGTCGAACAGAAACGTCTTGAAAACCGAGGTGACGGGTAAAGGAGCACACAGGAGCTCATTCCATACTGATGTGAGATACGGTGCGTTGGTCGACAAGGGCGGACGGTGAGCAGAGCTGGGATCGTCGAGAAACTACTAATGGAATCGGTCAGCTCTGTGGAGCTTGGGGGTGAGTTTTGCCCACCTTTTCCAAGCCATCGAGGTCGAGTTTAAGTGCGTCTTTGAGTTTTTTCAATCCAGGAATGTGATCGTGCTGGGACCAGTGGCCCTCGTCGCCTGCATCGGCCTCAAGGGACGAATCGAGAATTGGGGGTTTTCTGCTCGGTGGATGGAACTCGGAGACGGCTTCGTAAATGATGCGTAGACTCTTTAGCAGCTCGTGTAGTTCAGGATGGGATGACATTGAAGCTCGAGATGACATAGAGAGAGATATGAGTCGGCGACAATTCGTGATGCAGATCAATTTCGTCAATCCCTTTTTACATAATCTCTGCTCCAAGCGAGCTTCTGAATTCCAACGCTTGCTTCTGGCCATCTGCACTTTGCCATCCCAGGGCAAAGTTTCAGGGCCTTTTGAACGTGTTTTGGACTACGACAGCGACCCCTCTGCTCCGGAGAGCTTGAACGGCGTCCTTCGATAGCCTACGGCCATTGTTGGCCCATGTGGATTGTCCTCTACACTCGCTTCCGCATCTCAGTGGGTTGAAGACCTCTAGAAGGCCCTCCCTTCTGGTTGGTTTATCACTTCGAACCCCAAATTCGTGTTCAGGTGAGTTGGCGTGTAGGTGTGACACATTTCACTGACCCAAACTCATTATCAATCTCTGTTCGAGTGGATATTTCGATCTGGCATGAGGCAGCCTAACTTTAGACCGCCCCACCGTACATAGATTTCATGAGGCGTCCTTCCCGGAGGAGGAGCTTGGTTCCACTTCTCCATCACCATTTTCATGTCCCCAATGTAGCTGCGTCATATGCTGGACCCAAGGCGGCAGTCTGGATGCTGGTGGATATTTGACTGTCATTGGGCGTCTATGCGATTCCGACGGAGTCGACCACTGAGCTATATAAACTACCCTGTCTGGCGCGTTCGACTTTCTCCCAAATCTCCTCGTCCTTCACTAGTGATTATGTACGCCCATCGCGGTGGTATCTCTACTCCAACCTCTGCACTCAATGACGTGAACCAGGCGCCAACTCGTATCCCACCATTCTCTCATCTATACGCAACACCCTCCATACCTTGGCCGTGGGACGACATTGGAGAAGGTATGCGGACGTGTTCCAGTTACGACAGCTTAATTCCTCATTGCAACGGCTATGTAGAGGTCGACCCAGATCGGCTATGTTTCGACGGCCCCGCGATTCCTCCACTTTGCGAACATAACGACTGCCAATGCTGGAAGCGCTACCCACAGTCAAGGTTTCCGAACTGGACAGAGAGGCAGCTGCAAAAGAGCAAGATCTCTGATGCGATTTGGAATCACCCAAAGGACTTGGAGTGCGTCATTTATAGATGCGATGTGACCAGTAACGGGTCCTTCTTGAACGTCCCGCGAGTACAATGTCCAGAGGGGCATCGGGACGAGACGTGGAGGAGGATGGTGAATGAAGTGAATGAGGTAAGTCTAATTTCTTGGGACTAATGTGGGCGCAGTATGATCGGCGCAGAGTTTGTGTTTCCGTTTTCCTTCTTCCTACTATCCATAGATACCGTACACTTACTGGCGTCTCGTCACTAGCGCCCTAACAATATACGGGTCAGAGCACTTTTCGTCGAAAACATGTCAGGCTCGGTACTGCGGATGTTAGGTGCTCTGTTAGTAGTATCCTTCAGTCACATTTCATGACGGATCCAGGTGACTCCAATTCTAGGTTTAATATCGAGCCGTTCTTTTTCTCGTCCTCCATCAACCGCTTTTCTTCCCAGTATCCGGAAGAAAGTTCCCCTGGCGTTGGTGACCGTACGTTATCAAGCTCTCCCCACAATTGGCCAAAATGTGATACTTTGTCTGCTAGATATAACGGTCACACTGACCTTCGCCAGACCTGTGAACCAGGAAGAGGCGGACCTAACCCCATCTGGATCTCATAATGTCGACGCACAGGCACCTCTTTTGCTATCCTCCAGTGAGCTGTCTCCGGGTCGTTTCACAAGTAACTAGCTGACTAGAGCACAGTTAAAAAGGTTTTGACGCTCGATCTACTGTCCGTTCACTTAATCCGAAACACGAACGGCAGTACTGTCATTTCCTACCACGCCCTCGACCAATTTGCCACGACAGCCCCATATCTGCACAAACGTGTGCGTAGTGCAGGGCGATCCATTTATTGGCAGAAGATGCTTCAGCGCTCGCCAGACCCTACTCTAGTGCTATTAATCTTTCTGTGGCACGCTTTCTGCGGCTGGGCTGCAGCTCTCGAGTCCTTGAATCAATACATCACGACATTGGTATGTTGACATCTCTTCGTATACCCCACCTCTTGTAGTCTAAGCAACCTACCCGCGATGCTCTAGGAAAATGACATCCCTACCCCTCGTAAGACCGACCCTGAGGAACTTCCCCGGATCCGTGCACACCACCTACACTATTCCTCTCTTCTCGACGATTTTATTGGAGCCGTTGACTTCGTCCAAGAGACGCCAACGCCATTTATGACCTCGTCCAACTTTGACCAAGCATCGTTGGATGAATACGCCGCGTTGATGACGCGGGAATGCAAAAATTTGCGACACGAGATTGTCCGTCTCAAAGCCATGCTGCATCAGCAGGAACAACGGCTACAGAACCGGACGACAGCTACTAAGGAGGGGTATATGACAGAGATGACGCAAGCAGCTATTCGTGACGGCGCTGGTAAGCCCTCATCCTGCGAACTGATTCTGTTTGGTAGCAACCTAACACTTCATTACAGCCATGAAACAAATCGCCTACCTCACCATGGTCTTCCTGCCGCCCAGCTTTGTAGCTGTAAGTCAACACACTCTCCATCTGATACTTATTCTCAACCGATCTTGTCAAGGGTGTATTTGGTATGAACGTTTTCGAAATCAGCCCCGAGTCTCGAGCAACGATCCCCCAATACATCGCTGCCGCCATACCTCTTACCGTGCTCACTATGGCCATCGCCTTCTTGAGCAAAACCGCTTACCCTGGTCAAGTAGAGTTCTGGTCGCGTTTCATACGGCCCCTCAAAGAACTATGTGTTCGATACATTCAAAAGTCGAAAACGCCTCACGCTGATCGTGATATAGAGAGGGTTGGGACGGCTGAACGGATAAGCGTCCTTGTGGCTCCAAAACAAGCTTCTCGCCGCTAGTTCGCTTGGATCTTCTTCTGCCTCTCGACCTACGATCGATTGTATATTGTACGCAGCCTGAGTAATGTGAACTATTATTGATACATGAGACAAAAGGTGGAGCTGGAGTTGCCGTGGGTCGTTCAACTGATTCGTGTTGGGATTCCTGACTTTTTATTTGGTATCTACCGACCAAAATAAGTGGCTTCAATAGCTGCTACTAAAACCCGAATGGTGGTACGAATATGCAAATGATCAACGAAGTACGGTGCATGCTATCCTGCTCGGTGGATAGAACGCGGAGACAGCTTCGTAAATGGTGCGCAGACTCACTAGTAGTTCTAGTAGATCACGATGAGATGACTTTCAATTTTGAAACGACGGAGAGAGAGATGATATGGTTCAAAACAAGTTGGTGCAACAATTCATAATACACAGAATTAAGTTCTATATCAACAATACATCAACCTCTCCATCTCTGCTTTGTTTTACAACCTCAGCTTCATCCTAACCCCCTTGCACCTGGTTAGCTCGCCAATTCCCTATCAAACCCCCCTGAACCTGGATGGATTGCAACCTAGTGCAGCCCTGAGCACCAGTCACGCGTCACGACGGACTACCTGCTATTAATAGCTATGGGAAACATCAGAGCCTTCAGAGGTCACATGAGGCCGGGATGAGGTAGCTTGCCTATCTCCTCACCATCCCATTGCCGCGACTGCCTAGTACCTGTTGACCTTTCAGGTCCTCTACACATCCTTTGCTCAACATCCTAGAGACGCACCTGGGCCTAAAGCATCTAACTGCGCTCCTCCCATCAACTAGTATTGGTAAGGGTCGGTACAGCTTGTCCACATTCGTCGCTCTCAGTGGTCTTACTGACCGTTCTTCGTTAGGTGCCATGAATGTTTTTCCAGGATCCCAAAGTGTGCACATAGGACATATGGTCAACTACCAAGTTGATGGAGGCTTCCACCAGCGGAGTTCGCTTATTAGCACCGAGCAGAGGAGTAAGTGGTGGATTCATCAATGTCTTCACCAATCCTCTGGAAAATGTTGACAATTTACCTTCAGCCTTATTCGACATTCTTCGGCCCATGACCGATGCATCACATACTCGCGATCGAAAACGGTCACCTCCCGACTCTGCTTGCTTTCCTGGTACAAGGTTACAGGTGGTCAACAACGTCAACAAGTGGGCGAGGAGCGATATCACGACCGTGTCGGAACCTCATGTGCGCTGGATGCATGGATACGTCGGGTCTGGAAAATCTTCCATATCTCAGGAAGTCTGTGAGACGTCCAAGCGGGAGGATAGGCCGGTCGTGAGCTTCTTTTTCTTCCGAAACGCGGGTGATAGGAGCAAGATTTGGAGGCTTCCGACGACTTTAGCCAGTCAGATGGCAGCGGCTATCCCTCAGACAGAACCCTTCATACGTGAAGCCGTACAACGCAACCCGGCATTGCTCTCACCCCCGGAGGAAGCCGTTTCTCTACGAGACCGGATGCAGTGCTTAGTCTATGAACCATTCAGAGCTGTCGTTCAGAGGAAGAAAAGCTTGGTCCATGAATCATTCAAAGCTCTCGTTCGGAGGAAGAAAGTGGTTAGGGCGTTGACGCAAGGCCCATTGCTCATGGTGCTGGATGGGTTGGACGAGTGCGATAACAAAGAAGAAATACAGGAGCTCATCGACGGAATGCTAGTGTTTTTCAACGAAAACCCGCTTATTCCCCTCCGCGTTTTTATCACAAGCCGGGTCGAAGAGCACATCCGATGCCGCCTGGATGTTCCAGCGGTCAGGTTAGACAACCTTGTGGACCACTGTTCCGACGACGACATCGCCACCTTCCTGCACATCCTTTTCAAGGATGGGTGTGGGCGGAACCCGGTTGTCCAAGCATACATTCGGCAGCACCGAGAGTGGCCTATCCAAAGTGACCGACGCAAACTTGTCGAACATATTGGGGGATCCTTCATTTTCGCCTCGGCCGTGTTCAAATTCATTATGTCAATGAATAGCGAAGCAAACGACCCACCAACGCCGATGGATCGCCTTCCCTTAGCCTTCGAGATGAATCCCGGCCTCGATGGGCTTTACACGCAAACATTGGCCCGCTCTCAGCACCTCCCCCACTTCTCGGGTATCATATCAACCATCGCACTGCTTTCGGCACCACTTTCGACATCGGCGATCGCAGAGCTCCTCGGAATCCATATATACGAGGTCGTCAATGTCCTCGTGAACCTTCAGGCAATCATTCAAGTTCCAGGAACAGACGACATACCTGTCACGCTCTGTCACACCTCCCTCCGCGAATTCCTGACTACCCAAAGTCGATCGGGCAATTTCTTTGCGCACCCATCCCATCATGTCCACCTCCTCCTTTGCTCCCTTGAGTGTGAACTCAAGTATCTTCGACAAGACCCAGGGTTGTTTGCTCGCCCTGGCAAACATATTCCTGCCGTTGTGGATTACGCATATAGATATTTGAGCCATCATTTGAAAGGCGGAAAAGGCTGCTTCAAACCACCGGAGTACAGTTCCGCTGTCCACCTCTGTCGCGAGGCACTAGCACTCCAACCTGAAAACCCTGAGCCCATTGGGGACCTGGCCAGTGTATTGGGTAGCCGTGCCAGTCAAATTGGGTCTCTCACGGACTTCGACCAAGCCATTTCCCTGCATCGCAAAGTACTCAAACTTCGACCATCGCCTCATCCGGATCGCCCCTTTTCCCTCCACAATCTCGGCACTGCACTCTTGGATCGCCATTGGCTCACAGGAACTATGGCTGACCTTGAGGAGGCCATTTCTATGTATCGTGAAGCACTCGAACTTCGACCGTCGCTTCATCCACTTCGCCCGGACTCGCTCAACAATCTTGGCGATGTACTCCTGGATCGTCATAAGCGCACAGGATCCACGGCTGACCTTGAAGAGGCCATTGCCTTGCTTCGTGAAGCACTTCGACATCGACCATTGCCTCATCCGCATCGCCCGTTTTCACTCAACAATCTTGGTAATGCACTTTCGGATTGCCATAGGCTCACAGGAATCATGGCTGACCTTGAGGAGGCCATTTCCTTGCTTCGTGAAGCAATCAAACTTCGACCATCCCCTAACCCGTATCGCATATACCCACTCAACAATCTCGGCAATGCACTCGTGGATCGTTATCAGCGCACAGGAGCCCTGGCTGACCTCGATGAGGCTATTGCTCTGCACCGTGAAGCACTCGAACTTCGAGCATTTCCTCATCCAGATCGCTCACATTCCCTCAATAATCTCGGCCGTGCCTTCCTGTGTCATTATTGGTGCACTCAAGCCATGGCTGATTTAGACGAGGGCATTTCCCTTTTTCGCAAAGCGCTTGAACTTCGACCATCGCCTCATCCAGATCGCTCAATCATACTCCACAATCTTGTCACATCCTTCCGAGCCATTTACAGAGCTACCCGCGTACTCTCCCACCTCCATGAGGCAATAGCTCACTGCGATGAACTCCTCATGTTTTGTCCTGTTGGGCACCAGGATCGAGCTGATTGCCTCGATGATATGATATCTCTCCTCCAGATGCGCTTCGATGCTACGGGACAAGAGGAAGATCTTGACAAGATCACGGCATTAACAGAATGAGATCGATTGTCAGGTTTACCTACGGATTCCGCGACATAATTGTGCAAAAATGGGTTGGTTGCAGGGGGAGATGCACTGTCGTGAGTTGCATGGACATTGTTTTGTTTCTTTAAGATTTGTCGGACACGAGTTCGCCTGTCTGACGTCTATCCCGTCATCGGGTTATATGAATTTCTAGTATTCTAGTTGCCTTTTGCATGTCTTTGTAGATGTAGATGAATTCTTCATTGTAATAGCCCAGATTCGATCTATCCGGATCCCACGTGCGATATAGAGCCGCAAGAGCGTTCCGAGTCGCCGTTCCGCATTTGATCCATGGTCACAGCCTCACAGAACTCATAACCACGGGTTAACAGCACCACATCTTCGCAATGGTCTCTAAGCTTTGCTCACCACAACCAGGGTACCTAGGTATGACCGATTGAACTTGCCATGAACTACGCTCACCAGGAAGGATAGGTGGCTGGGGAAAGGTGTGGACGTCAGCGAACTACGCTCTCTTCTAAGGAATACTAGGGTCGAATCTCAGCGCGAGGTGCTGCACGAGCAGGCGCACCGGCTGGCCCCAGTAATTGACGCTCCATTATGATCACTCGATTTGCAGTTGTAACGCTCATATTTTTCTTCCTTTCGACCATCTTCGTTATACAGCCACTGTCCTTCCATGTGTCCCTTCCTCTCATTGGTAAACGAAAAGTCACTATTGGCCCAATAACGGCCCCGATCATGGCCATTATGATCCTATGGGCATCTCAGTGTCTTGGCGCTACGCAGATACGAAATGGTATTGTTGGAACGGGTACGCTGCTCGATGATTCCCAGAAGGCTCCCCTACTTACCGTTCACCCAGACAACATCAAGCCATACAACATTCTCATCCTAATCGTTTCGCTAGCTTACATAGCCGTTACCCTGGACGTTACTGGGATCCCGCAAGCTGCCGCTTTCTGGGTCAGAAAAAGGGGTGGTTTGAACGGTCGCAAAATCTACCTCTACTTCTACCTTCTCGTCACCCTCATCAGCATCATCGTCGGCAGTGAACCGGCCATTCTCTCTACCACCGTCTTCCTGGTTTACTACACTACTGCAACTGAAATTAACCCCGACGCTTGGCTCATTTCTGAATTTGCTGCTGCCAACACCGCAAGTATGGTTCTATTCGTGGGCAATCCCTCTAATGTCATCATTTGCGAAGGGTTCCAAATCAACATCGCGGCGTTCACGGCATACACAATCATTCCCTTTATTACCTGCAGCATTGCTTGCTACCTCGTACTGATGCTTCAGTACTGGAACGAAAAACATATTCCACAGAGAATAGATGTTCCAGAGCACCTAAATCCCCCAAAGATTCTGCGGGATCGCGTCGGCGCGACTTTTGGCGGCATCTGGCTCGCCACCTGTCTCATCATGGTTATGGTCCTCAGTTTTTTCCATGTCGATGTATGGAAGATCATGCTGCCATTCGCTGGTGGCAAGTTCATCTTCGATATCTGCTGGGACCATTACAGATATTCCACAGGGAAGATACCCAAGTTGGATGAAAGTCAACCCCGCGATGATGTCAAATTCGCCGACGATTCCATGGGCACCACGTTCACGACAAGTAGCCTCGGCAATGACTTTGAGCGAACTGTCCCATCACCCCCTTCAATTGACTCGGACTCCACTGCCACTTCAAACTTGCCTAGTCGACTTAAGAATGCATTGTTGCTGAACCTCATACATGTGAGTGTCCCGTTCAAATCTCGTGGGGAGTCTATACACTAGTCTGACTATGGGAGACAAGCTACACCTCAAATTGACCCGCAATTATCAAAAGCTCGCTGCACACTTCCCCACATTCTTCACCGTTCTACCCCGACTACCCTTTGGCCTAGTGCCCTTCACCTTCTCCCAATTTATTCTCCTTGAAGCTCTTCAACACCAAGGGTGGATAGACATTTTTGCGCGATGGTTTGTCATCGCATCCAACAAACAAATCATCCCCATCGTATGGCTTGTAGGCGTCTTAGGCGTCATTTTATGCAACATATCAGGAACGAGTATCGGCGCTACAATCTTGCTCACCAAGATCATTCGAGCTTCAGACCTTCCAGAAAGTACTGCTCGAGCCGCGGCGGTGTCGCTTGCTGTTGCGAGTAACATTGGTGCTGTGAACATTACATTCTCTGCGAGTTTACCCGGGTTGTTGTGGGTCTCTATTTTGAAGAATAAAGGTATTCAGTTCAAGCAGTGGAAGTTTGCGAAGTGGAATACGCTTCCGCTCGTTGCGATGATGGGTGCAGGATTGGGTGTTGTGAGTGCAATGATGGTGGTCCTTTACTGAAGATTTGGGACTTGGAGGGACAATCAGAATATCTATGGGTGCTATGTTTTGTATACTATGGCTTACGCTCATTTACCAGTCATCTCTCAGTCTCTCCCCTGCTAAATACCTTTATTTTTCCCAATTTATGCAGCTTTTTGCTGCTATTTTAGAGGATATACCACACCGAGAGAATTCTATGCAGGTTTGTGTGCTAAAAGGATCGTTCCATCTCTCTTAACACTGCGAATTTGGGCAACATAGAACCGCCTCAATGAGCTGGCAGCATTCACCATCGTCGTTCAACCTCCAACACCTTGTCCTCCAGGTGCCCAAGAGCACTGGAGAACGAAAAATTTCGGCTTCCTTTGACCATACTGAAGCCGGGATCTTTTTGATTATCTTGCGGCCGACAACTTGCACCACCCTCGTCCTCCACTACAGCCATATGCATGCATTCACCAGCATGGCGGGGGTTCGACTTTTTCGACGCCACTCGCCTCGCTTTCAACCCAAATTTAGTCTCCGGCCATAGGCATCAGACTGACAAATGGAGATAAACTCAGCAACCCCACATGACGCGCTGCGCCTGGCCAAGAACTAGCTACCTGGCCTAGGAGGGCACAGCTCTTTTTCCATCTACTCTCCCCCCATGGATCATCGCGTTAGCATCTTGGAGGGATCTAACGGTGCCAGAGTTCACACAATTATCACCAATCAGATCGAGACTCAGTACCTTCAATTTCCGCCCCAGCTTGTTACTCGGTCGGAGGACAAGAGTGGGTCTCATGTATTGCAATCCTTCATATCTGTAGTCCTGACTCCAACCCCACTTTAGCTTTGGTCGAGCTCCTTCAGCCCATCCCAGACGCCTCTTATACCCGAGACCGAAGGGTATCGCCTCCTAACTCTGCCTGCTTGCCTGGGACGCGGAAAGTCGTGATCAAGGTGATCCTCACCTGGGTCTCGAGCAGCGTCCTTTTCCAAAGGAAGCACATCTTCTACCTATACGGATATGCGGGCAGCGGAAAATCCGCTATCGCACAAGAAGTATGCGAGCGAGTTCAGGGGGATTCTCGACTACTTGCCAGCTTTTTCTTCTTCCAGAACGCAGGCGACAGAAGCCAGATTGGAAGACTTCCCGATACTCTCGCATGTCAGCTTGCAACGGCCCTTCCCGAAACAGCGCCTTTGATTCGAGCCGCCATAGATGGTGACCCGGAGTTAGTATCCGCTCAGTCAAGATTGGTTTTGGGGGCTCGCCTTCAGGCCTTGGTTTATGGGCCATTCAAAACAGTCGTCGAACGAGACTCGCTTTCACAAAACTCCTTATCCTATCCTTATCTCATAGTGATTGACGGCCTTGACGAGTGCGAAGACAAAGATGGTGTCCAAGAATTTCTTGATTGCACTCTCAAATTCTTCAAGCACAAGCCCTCCATTCCACTTCGTATCGTTATCACAAGCCGCGTCGAGCAACATATTCATTCCTGCCTGAATGGTGGTGGGGTTCGCCTCAAGGACCTT
>SDEE01001178.1:0-11565 GCA_004126415.1 Candolleomyces aberdarensis | reverse complement strand
GACTCTGATGTTGTCATTGTACAACGCCCAGGCGAGAGGGATCCATCACCCGAACGTCGTTGTGGGTATGGCCATCTTCTGTGGTGGTCTCGCCCAACTCCTGGCTGGTATGTGGGAGTTCCCTCGAGGCAACACTTTCGCTGGCGCTGGTAAGCATTCATTTCTTTTCATTCATTCCTTCATCGGCCACTGGGCATGCCCGACGTCATCACTATGCTATGATGGCGATTAACCTTTGTGGCCCTTGGCGCTTGCGTACCTTGATGTGAAGGTCTTGGCAAGCCGCCACATAGCCCGGCCCGCCTCCGCGTACCTCAGATTCATTCACTAACTTCGCCTCGTTTCCAAACAGCGTTCACTTCTTACGGCGCCTTCTGGTTGTCGTACGCGACGGTCCAATTGCCGTTCACTGGTGTTCGGGCAGCTTACACTGATACTGAAGAGTTCGCCGCTGCGATCGGAATCTATCTTATCACCTGGTGCCTTGTGACTTTCTGGTTTTTGTGAGTGCGCTCTTCAGAGCCTGTTGGTAGTTCTTGCTAATGACTCCCTTCTAGCATCGCAGCACTGAGGAAGAGTGTGGCATTCATCGCTCTGTTCGGGTTCCTCACCGTCACATTCTTGGTCCTTGCTATCGGTGACTTCTACCTAGCAGTCAAGTAAGTCCGGTCAATTGCCACCTTCGAACAAGCGACTGACGATATTCAACAGCGTGACCAAGGCTGGAGGTATCCTTGGTGTTATCACCGCCTTCATCGCCTACTACATCGGCCTCAGCGAGCTGCTTGCAGCTGAGGATATGGCCGTTATTCGCCTCCCCCTCGGCGTATTCCCCAAGCGCGTCGCATGAAACAGGAAACCTTCTGTGATTGGCTGCTGTCCTCTTTAACACTGTCTTCAATCCCTAACGGTTCAAGGCTTGTTATTTTAGCCTTGTGCAACTTTTCTCTTCATCCTCTACGTTTCCGGCGTCCATGTGTATCATCGTACCCAGATACCCAGGCTAATACCACAATGTTTGTAAAAAAAAAAGCGATGTCACTTAACGTTGTAATACCTTGTACGAATAATTTATGAATGGTTTACTTTGGCTCTTTCCTCAGAAGATAGTGTCTGATCCTTGAACTGGGCTTTTTGACTTGGTGGCCATCGCGACCAATTAGGAAACGAGAAGGCTGCTTGGCAAGTGCGTTATCATTCATGGTAAGACGGTTAAGCGCGCTAGATAGCGCCTTGGACAGCACGAACCCCTGTGCTCTCTCGTAACTCTCTCCTCGCGCATTGGCTCGGTCTCATCAAGCACTGCTGAAGCCGGCTGTTTTGGTAACAACTATTACTCCAGCGCATGTAAACTTGTTGATTCCATTCCGCGAGTACAGGGGCAGATATCGGAGTCTACTTATTATCAAGCTCACGGCAATACCAACTAAAATGCAATCATTCTGTATCAAAAACATGTCTACTCAATGAGATACCCTTGCTTCACCACTCGTTATCTCAACTTCCATATAATCTCTTCCTTCGACAGGGTCTGGAACATGGTATCTAGAGAAGAAATCCGTCAGCATATTTGAGCATTATCGCAACGCTGAACGCGGAACCCACTCCTTTATGTGCCCGATGAGATCCCGGGTGTTATCCCACCTCAGTCTAATCGAGGACGTGGGCGGACAGTGAATGCAACAAAGGTTCCTCGGGGGAGCCACTTGGTACGCCACTGCCTTACGGCTCGGGTAGAGCCTGTAAGACCAACTTGGCCTTTCAAAATATCTGGTGAAGAGGTTCGGGAAGTAGACGAGGTCACGGCCGATCTCGAGTTCGGCGATATCGACCTCGTCGGCATGTCTAGAGATTGAAGGGGTTTCAGGAACAGAGTGACGAGTTGAATGAAAGAGACACAAACTCTGTAGTGATGTGGTTTATAACTGCGGCGTACTCTTCCGCTGTCTCCAGATGCATCGTACAAAGCCCGCAACCCCAAGTTGGTCTGTTTCGCAGTGGATAGGGCCCTTCTCGCGCTTTCACAGACTGAGTTGCTTCTTCGCTCAAGAGAAGCCAGGTCTGGGGATTATCGTCGTGCCCTGGCTTGACACAATAAAGCACATGTGTGAGCTAAGGATACGTATATCAATCAGTGTTGTCCCGATAGCAATATTCAATCAGCAAGCACATACGCATTCTCTCCACTTTAACGCCTTCTTCCACTGTACCCCAGTAAAATCCGTATACTCGCAGTTCCCGCAGAAAAAACGCGCGTCCAGCTTGTCCATATCCTCCGCCGTCGTTGTCCGGGGGTCCTTTCCAACAAGCTCCATAAGAGCAAGCGCCGACGCATGGCCCTTTTCAGACCAGTGCAACGTCCCGTGCCACTTTGACGAGCCCAGTTTGCTGCTGCAGATATGTGCGAGGATGTTATCCCAACCAACGAGAGCTGTCCCCAGATGGTAGGTGGCTTTCAAGCAACTGGCACAAGAGAACACGACAGCTGCTAGGTCGAATGCAGCCTCAGCTGTAGAGACCTCGAGTTCGGGCGCTACAGGCGACTCAAGGACCGCTGGGTATGCGAGCTGAAGCTTCTCCGCAAGGTCTTCACGGACTTTCTGGTACCAATTGGAGAGCTCCGATGATAGAACGGAGGTACTGTCGGGCATGGAAGGGTCGAAATCATCTGGGAGAATGCCTCCACCCCAGGAGTGCAGAAGGTGTTGAGGGAAGTGAGCCCATTCGGATGGGTGGATGGACTTGCTTTGGTATCCCTTGAGGAGGGAGTTCAGGGACGTCCACCTCCAGCTACGCTGCCTGCCCAGGCGAAATAACTGAGCGTTGTGCACGAGGCTCTCGAAGTGCCCCCGGAAGCCTAAACGGAAGAAAATTGATGAGTGATCGGAAAGTTCCATCTAATACATTATATACCTTTCTGTGACGAGCGCATGCCCAATACATCCAAGTCACGGAGACAGCCTTTGGCGAAAGTGACTCGAGTTGAGTATTTGATCACATAGGCTTCGTATCCCATTGCTTTAAGTTCCCGAGCGCNTGTCGGCAGTGTTGGCATTAAAAAGTATGAAGAAGTCGAAGGTCGGAAGATAGACCTACTTTCGCTTGTACCACGATCCTTCCCATTTGCGCTGGTTGTTCAGCACCTCATTGGCCCAGTTGGAGGCTGCTAGAGTAAGCTAAGTTGCGACAGATCTAGAAGTGAGCGCTTGCGATACAAGGTGTAAATTTCTGCTTACTTCCTACGCCCAAGAAAATGAAGGGAAGCGTGAGCGAAGAACAGTTTCGAGGCACTTAAAAAACTGACCACGCAACGAATACAATGTTCCGTAACAAACGTAAAGTTTGTTCTTTCCCCAGGGCATCCGCAATCCTGCACACAAAAGTTAACAGCAGTGATTAACCCCCGCCCATTTTCTGACTTTGTGCGCATACGAGTAATGTATATCCCTTACCTGACAAACCGAACGCCCAAAAAGAAACGACGCCCATTGAACAGGGTCAATACTAGACGGACCTCGTGGTAACCCGGACATCTCGAACGCATTTTTCCAGGCATATACAGTGCCAATGTTCGTCGTTGGACCACGATTCCATAAGAGCTGACGCAAGAACTTGCATGTCAGAGAGAAATTATGGAGGTCTAGTGGGTGTGAAACCGAGAGTATCTGGCAGAATACGTGAGGATGGAGAGTCAGCATCGGTAAATCGGGGGAGTTATGATAATGACTTGTGAACATACAAAATCCATTGCGAGGTCCCACAACCGTCGTGAGGCGGATGCAATCTTATGATCAGCGTTGCAACGCATTACATGGCCCGATCAGATCAATTGCATCTCGCAAGCTTATGGTTCGTTGGCAATGACCGCAGTAATGGTTGCCTATCATAAGGTCCATAAAATGCTGCAGCATCCTCGCAGACTGACACGGGAATTTTAGAGGTCTGCAAGGTGATGCAAGCTGGGATCTTATTCGTAGTGGATAATACCAATTCTCTCAACGTGAATTCATTTTGACGGTCACAATTCAATGAAGGTTGTGGGTAAGAATAAAATTAAATAGTAATAAATGCAGCAGATACAGAGTAGGTATTAAGAACGAGCAGTAGACTGATTTTTACGCTTGCGGGCGGCACGTTGCTGTGCCAGGGCATCAAAGGCTCGCTTTGCACCACTTTTCACTGCAGTAGGGCGAGCTTCCGGGAAGATCTGGCTGTTGACAGAAGAATAAGAACTAATTTCTTTTGCTGATCATTAGCACTTACCGATTCCACCATTTCAAAAGATCCTGCGCTGTCTTCTTGGATTCCAGGTCATCGTCCGAAAAACCCTCGAAGAAGTGGACGATGTAGTAATAACAGTCGATGAAGCTGAGACCTTGATGAGAATGAGTCCAACTGGGTGCACTGCTGAGCGCAAAGAGAAGCTGCACGAACAAAGAATCCTGTCATTACCCCCTTCCAAGTCATAGCGGAAAGGGTAAACACATACCTGGACGGCAGTGTACGCAATCGCCCGGGGCGTAACCTTGTGATCCATGTGGAGGGTTCCTGCAACGTCTTTCCGAACAGACTTGTGCGATTTGGATGACGTGCGCCGACGGACAGGCGGATGATCGACGTTCTCCTGGTCTGAGTCCTCACCAAGGTTGACGTCGTTTGCCGAAGAGGGCGAAGTAAAAATACATTTGTAAGTCTATGTTGATGGTCAGCGCAGGTCAAATATATATGCACGGCGATGCGTACCTTAACGAGCAGCTTACTCTTGAGGAAGCCCACCTCGAGGTTGCGGGGGTCACCGGTGAAGTTGGCATAAAGGGCCCGCGCCGAGGAACTCAGCTCAAAGCCCGCTTCGAAGTTGCGAATCTTTGCTCGAATGCTAACAAATGAGATAAAGTCAAGGTCATTGAAGAAAGACTCACATTGGGTCTTCCCAGTCGCAGTCAACAGGGGATAGAAGCTTGCCACACAGGTCGTGTTGAAGACCACGGTTTTCTCGAGACGCAGGGTGAATGAGAGGGGTAGGTTCCTCAGCGAGGTTTACCCAGTCAGCGACCTTAGGGGTGAGCTTGTGGATATCGTCACTGCGAGCATTGTTGCCACCAGATTGAAGGTCCTTATACCATGGGACCAGCTCTTCAGGTTCGGCGTTGTCGATCTTCTCGCGGAACTTGGGGATGAGTTGCGAGAGAATCTCGACAGAGCGATGGGCGCGTTTGCGTCTGTGAATTTATATAAACGGGGTCACGTGCTGAAATCAACAAACGCGCTGGAGTTTACTCACACGCGTCTCTCCTGCCGTCTTTCCTCCCGTTCTTCGCGTTCTTCACGCCGGCTATCGTCGTCCAAGTCCCCATCGGCAGACTCTTCATCTGAGGATACATTATCCTCCGCAACCTCATACTCATCGGCATGGCGAACGATGTCCTCCACATCTTCAAAGAGATCCACAATTCGTCGGATTCCCCTGCCAAGCTTCTGAGTACGAGGTGGCCTGTCAAGATCGCGGTGAGTAATACTCTGGATAGTGTTAGCGGCTCAAACTTACTCGTCTTGCCTTCTTTTTGCACCGCCTTGACCGTTCGCTTTCAGGCTGCTTTCGTATAGCCGCTTGTACCGCGCAGCCTCGGCCACCAGTGCATCGGAAGATGGGGGAGGCGGAGATGAGGGAGGAAGGGTTGACGTCGAACGGCCAGATCCACTGGCAGGCATGGTCATAGTCTAGGGGAGAGAAAGGAAAACGGCTTCCAAGGTTTTTATAGGTACGCTTCCGTTTTTGGCCTGTTCCGCCCCGACCATGTGCTCATTCCGATTCCAGTAAACACGGTGATATCTTCAATGTAGATATTTAAATCATAATTTTATTGCTCATTCTGCCAACACCCACCACTACCACTGCGCATGCGGCACGTCCAACGCCATTGAACCCTTCAAGCTGTCATGGTGCGGTCTGCCAGACTTGCCGCGATATCGTTCCTCTGCTTCTTACTGGTGATCTCTCTGATGAACCCCTATTCTTGTGTTTCCGGAAAATGTCCCGACAATTTTAGCGGGCCCTCCCAGACCTCGCTGCGTCGACACCAGCTCCAGTGCCCTGCATTCCAGGAGTTCCGACAAGATGGAAAGGCCCTTCGCAAGGAGAGGGCTGCACTATCTCGGGCTGAAAAGGAGGCACGGAAGCGGAAGAGGGTTAAAGTCGCTCATAATGCAGGCTCTTCGGCCCCTATCGGCACTTCTGCAACAGGAGCTTCGCATAGTCGCGCTTTCAGCGACAACTCAGATGCCCAAATCATGGTGGGGTTTCTTGTCTTTCCCTTTCCCTGGTTCAGTTACTAAACAGAAACTGCAGTTTCTTGACAGTATGGATGTAGACCATGACAATGCTGCTGTCGAGAGTGGCTTCACGCTGCCTGCACCTCCTGCTGGTGAACTGTACCCAGGCGTTCCCCCGTCCCCTGTTGACAAACCAGGTCAACCCGCAGGTTCTGAAATTGGCTCGGGGCCGTCTGAGCCTCCGATCCCCCCTCCTCTTCGCATCCGAATTCGTCGCCCAACACCTCGGGAAGTCCAAGATGACCTCCCAGAGTCTATACCAGCCTTGTCTGATGATGACGACGAGGATTTGGAGGACATCGGAAACAACGAACAGCGTCCGATTGGTGCAACACATGGATTAACAGGCATACGCCGTGTAATCCTCACCTTCCGTGACAAGCTGACTACTGTTGCAAATTCATTTGGCCTGTTCCGACAGTACCTCCACCGTCCTACCTTTGACCCCGATCGCTTTGTCTCTCCGGATGATCTCGCCAAGTCCGTTGCTCAGCACGTTGACCTCGAGGACGAACCCAACCCACCAGAACCTGAATACCTCCACAAAAATCCAACGTTCAGCCTCTTATCCGAGTGGCAGGTTACTGGAAGCAGCGAGAAGTCGAACAAGGAGATGGACCGTCTTGTTAGCGACGTCTTTGCGGACCCAAATTTCAACCTTGAGGACGCTCGTCGTTTCAAAGCACAGCGGGTGGCATCCGAGATTGACAAGAATGAGGCAGGCACGTCATTCTTCAACCAATTCACCGAAGTCTCTGTCTCTATCGATGTTCCCTCGGGCAACCCTGATGTCCCACCACGCACCTTTCACATACCAGGCCTTCATTTCCGTCCCCTTACCTCGCTGATACGGGCAGCATTTGCCCATCCTCTCGCTGCTCAATTTCACTTTTCCCCGTTCAAGCTATTCCACCAATCAACTGATGGGAAGACACAGCGAGTTTTCTGTGAAGTCTACGACTCAGATGTGTTCATCCAGGAGAACGATGAAGTCAAGAAGGCAAAGAACCCACCGGACGACCCAAATTGCAGGCGAGAGAAGGTTGTTGCGGCAATGATGCTGTGGTCAGACTCTACACATCTGGCGGATTTTGGGACGGCAAAACTTTGGCCAATCTATATGGCTCTTGGTAATCTCTCGAAATACTTTCGAGCGCTTCCTGATGTTGGCGCATTTCAGCATGTCGCCTATATTCCTTCGATTCCCGACTCAATCAAAAATGAGCTTTTGAGCTGGCATAAAGAGCACTCGAAGTCCAAGTCGAAATCAGCGCAGCAAGACATTCTGACGCATTGCCGGCGTGAGCTCATGCATGCTGTCTGGAGGATGCTCCTCGATGACGATTTTGTGCATGCATATCAGTATGGCATTGTGATCAAGTGTATGGATGGTGTGGAACGAAGGGTCTTTCCACGATTCTTTACCTATGCTGCCGATTATCCGGAAAAGTGAGTGTTCCACACTTAACGCATCACTGCAGGTCAGGGCTCATTCGATCCATTAGAGTTCTTTTAGCGACAATGCGGGACAGAGGGAATTGTCCTTGCCCTCGATGCTTGGTCCCAATCACGAAATTGGACAAGATGGGGCTTTTTCACGACATGCGGAACCGCATACGTAAAGCACGCAGCTATCTTTGGGAAAAGGTTGCAAGTGCCCGCCGTTGGGTTTATGAAAAAGGCCGGGGAGTCAAGAGTGTCTATGTGGAGGACTACTTGAAGGAAACATCGTTAGTGCCTACAGTGGTAAGTTGCTTTCAGCATGTTTTAAAGCGGATTTTGAATTGATATGGGTTTTAGAATGCTTTCGTAGATCGCTTGGGTCGTGATTTTGACCTCACCGGCATGCTGGCACCTGATCTTATGCACGAACTTGAACTTGGTGTTTGGAAGGCTCTGTTCACCCATCTAGTTCGTGTTCTGTATGCTGCTGCTACAGATGGATCACTAGTCCGTGAACTAGACGCTCGGTATGCTCTAATTTTTGCTATAATCTATCTTTGTGGGGGTAAACTAACTTGAGTACATCTCAGGTTTCGTTGGATTTCAACCTTTGGTGGTGATACAATCCGAAATTTCTCCAACAATACATCAGAAATGAAGAAGCTTGCTGCACGAGACTACGAAGACATCTTACAGGTATGTTCAGCTTCAATCTTTCGGGGTCTCAGAAACTTACGGGTGGTCAGTGCTCCGTGCCAGTCTTCGAAGGCCTCCTTTCCAATGAACAGGGCAACAAAGAAGTTTCCAAACTTCTATATCGTGCCGCTGAGTTCCACGCATTTGCAAAACTACGACTTCATACTGATGAAACTCTTGCCCATCTTGAAACTACAACCAAGGTCTTTGGGAAGCAGATTCGGCATTTTCGTGACGAAATTTGCCCTAGGTTTGACACTTTTGAGCTTCCTAGTGAAGTTGATAAACGAAATCGCCGAAAGGCTCGTCAGGGTACCACCGCAGGGGCCTCAACTTCACAGCCTCAAGGTCGGAAAAGGAAAGGACTGAACCTTCATACCTACAAATTCCATAGTCTTGGCGACTATGCACGGTTCATTCGTTTGTTCGGTGGAACTGATTCGTTTTCGACACAACCAGTGAGCACTCTTCACATCCTCCTTTTCTTTTGATACACTAACAAAAAGTCGTTTTGACAGGGAGAGCTCGCACATAAATTGGTGAAACGCTTGTATGGTACAACAAACAAGCGCCGTATCGAAAAGCAAATTGGCACTCGAGTTCGAAGGATCGAGCGCGCCAAACTAGCCGCTCAAAGGCGTGAGCAGCGCCTCAGGCTAGTACAAATGCGTCAGGTAGTGCACAGCGAGGGTACGACCTCTGCCACGGTCACCAGTGGGCACCGCGAACAATCCGCCGAACCCGATGTAGAGGAAGATCGGGATCCCAGATACTATATCTCCCCAAGCCGAAACAATGGTTTTGACCTCTCTCAACTTCTGAAAGAGAATCGAGGTAACCCTGCCTACAAGGTAAGCACACGTTCACTTCAAAATCACATCGTGTTCTCATATCGCCTGGCAAGAACTTCATGCGCAAGCTACAAGACCACCTGCTTGGACGGCGAATAAATCGTGGATTTGACGGTGATGCGCATGATGATTTCACCGACGAAGACCGGAATTCTGTGCGCATCTATGGCAACAAAATATACGAGGTGCGCACTTGCAGAGTCCATTATACGACCTATGACAATCGTCGCAATTACGATGTCATCAACCCAAGAACACACCCCGATGTCATGGTCTTGTCACAGGAAGACGACAACAACGTTAATCCATTTTGGTATGCGAGGGTGATAGGTGTCTTTCACGCTCGAGTGATGACAGACCATGCCAAGGCTTCCTCCAAAAGTTGGGAATGGATGCCTTTTCTTTGGGTTAGATGGTTTGGCGCTGAACCAGGCTACACGCCAAGCTTCAGTCATGCTCGACTTCCAAAAATAGGGTTTGTTCAGTGGAAGGAGGAATTCGAAAACTATGCGTTTGGATTCCTGGATCCAGCGCAAGTTCTTCGTGGCTGCCACCTCATTCCGGCTTTTCACTCTGGACAAACCGATAAATTACTACCCTACGATTGCGCCGTTGCTCGCCAAGTGAAGTTGGACTCTGCCGAAAATTCCTCCACTCAAGATTGGACCAATTATTATGTTAACATGTACGCATACCCTATGGTCATTTATATTGGGCTGAGGCTTAGTACCCCTCTAGATTTGTGGACCGCGATATGGTCATGCGTCATTATGGCGGTGGGGTTGGCCACCAAGCAAACACCCAAGTGCATGCTCCGCTTGACGACGAACCACCCGCTGATCAGGATCATCAAGTTGACGAAGAAGAACTAGACGACATTCAAAGCTCCGTGGAACTTGATATCCAGCAAATAGATCGCGAGTTGATGGAGCTGGATGAGAGGGGCGAGGATGGGGAGATTGATGAAGAGGTTGGTCAAGCTGAGGGGATCGCAGCAATGGATGAATCGGATGGAGAATTGGATGAGGAGAGTAACGACGAAGAGGAGGGCGAATTTCCTGATTTCGACTAGTAGTAGACTTGTGATTACCCGTTAGTGGTCATTCCTATTGTTTTCATTACTCCAACATTGGGGCCTGGATACGAGGTACATCTCAAATTTCAGGTGCTCTACATGCACTTAAGAGGTTTTCATAAGATATTTGGGGCCTTACAAGCCCGGTATATTTATTGCAGCCAAAGTACAATCCCGCTGCATTTATTATCATGCACTTACAATCCCGCTATAATGTCGTCGTTCCATGATAATGCCGCCGCAGTGTCATCGTCCCATCATAATCTCCTCACGAGCCATTGCAGCCGACCGGAAGCCATGCGCGAGCCTCACGACGGCTGCAAGGTCAAATCAGATTCGTCCAAATTTACCGATGAGTTAGCTGATAAGAAAGAGGCTGAGTGACGACGGACCTCGAAGAGGATATCCACTGGAAGGCTCAGGAAGCCACCGTCACCGGCATCGGCGCCTTGGCTGGGACAGTTGATACTGGTATGCGAGGACCTTTCTTGCTTTCTAAGCGTAGCTGTCGAGCCACGAACCCTCGAAGAAAGTTTCCTGCGAAAAGAACACAGCGTGAGCTCGGATTCAAGGCCAGCGCCGAATGCATACGTTGTAGCGGAGGATAATTATCCCAAATTTCAATCCGAACTTCATTTATCGGAAGATCTGGGAAAGGTAGATCGGCGATGGCTGAACTGTAATGATATCCCTGCTCCAAGTCGGTTCGAACCACAGGTTCATCCGGGGGTGGCGTGAGGAGCGAAGAATCAGATTCTTTCGAGTACAAGTTATAGCCCATGAAGCTTCCTTCACCGTTCTCGGAGCTGTAGTCCATCACTGAGCTCGCTTGAAGACAGGTGAGGAAGATTATAGCGCAACTGAGGAAAGGATGCTTGATCTATATCATATCATATCCTAGATCGGGACCAAATAGGGCCAAACTTAGTGGGAACTGGGGTGGCTGTACGATTTGTCAGCCCCCCAAACCGTTGCACTGGCCGTTGGCAGTCCCATTCATGAGAGGTAGAAGCCATCGAAGGACCTTGGATAGCATTCGCAAGACCTCAAAGATATATACGTATCATGAGCCACAATTTCGCAAGACAAGGCATCGACTACGATCCCATGCACCAAATTCCAATGCAGCCTCAATTGATCAGCGGAATTCGAACCTATCTTAAAATTAAA
>SDEE01001177.1:0-11573 GCA_004126415.1 Candolleomyces aberdarensis | reverse complement strand
ACGTAGGCAAACTGTCCCGACCCGGCTTCCGCCAGGGTCTCAATGTCGCTCTCGGTGAACCAGTGGGGATTGCCAGTCCGGAGACTGAGTTGTTCGAACCTCCTCCAGAGATATTGACGCATATCGCTGGAGGCGTCGTACTTGTCGCTGAGCTGGATATGATATGCCACTGCGTGGAGGTGGCCACCCGGTTCCAACGCGGTACGGATAGCCCATTCGGGTCTGCTGGAAATGAGCACGCGAAAGGGGAGGTCTTCAGAAAGAAGAGACTTCCTGATGGCAGTTAACAATTCCTGCTGGCGGTCTTCACCCTTGCACTCATCCAAGCCGTCAATGAGAATGACGTGCGGAAAGTTGGCGAGGTCCCATTCCCGAAGTTGCTTCATCGGATGGGCGAGCAGACTGTCCATTTGAGTTTGCAATGATTTCTTGAAGATGACAGGATCTTGGTCGACGACTGTGCCGATAGCTTGTTTGAGGTCAGGATTGTGTAATCCCAGTTGGTAGGCGATCGTGGGTACAACAGTGGAAATGGTATTCCTAGTAGGGTCCTCCCTCGAAAAGAAATATGCCGAGCCAAGGATGTCTGACTTTGCGCAACCTTCGGCGATGGTTTGTTGCAGCGCAGACTTCCCTGAACCCGCAGCGCCCGTCATACACAACAAGTGTTGAGGGCCTTCCCGATCCCCGATGTGGTCCATGAGCTCGCTGGTAACTTCGATTCGTGTGTCTTCATCGCATCTCGGAGCATCATGTCGAGCAGATGAGTTGTGTAGGGCGTTGGGGGAGATGTTTTGAACTAGTATTTTCCATCCTGGAAAGGTGGTACATTCGCAATCGTTAGTATCCGTCTCAAACGGGGCAGAATCACTACACACCGTCGACCGATTCGCGATTGGGCGGAGAATTATCTGTATAGCTATGTACATGAAAATCCCGAGCGTTTGCGAAGAGTGAGTGGTTCGAATAGCTATCCATCTTAAAAGAGTGAGCGTTTGCGAGGATCGAGTGTCCCGTCTGCACCGAGTCTGTCCACATTTTTTCGATGGCTGTCGGACCATCGTGAGGTGTCTCGCTTCCGGAAGGCTCAGGGTTTTGGGGTGTGCTGTTGGTCTGGTCCATTGGAGTGAGTGTCACAATGAAGAGGCTGAAGGAGGAGGTGTGGATGACACGAGACTTTTAAGAGTCAGGCTAGGCAACACAGCCCTCGTGACTCCGGGCGCCTAACTCGAATGATTTTATTTTCGAGGAAAATCTCGGAACGAGGGTTACAGCCCTCCATGGGATTCGAGATTTTCCAGTCAAAGCTTGAATGAGGGGGCAGTCCAGTCATATAACCGTCGTATGTTATATACCCTGGAAAAGTACCTATGCGAGTTCGTACAGGAATAGCGTTAGAAATGTGGCTATCGTCGATGTCCTAGAGAAGGGATCAAACTTCACTAGACGTGTAGGAGCTTGTCGATGTTAGGCGCTGAGCGTCGGTCCCAACAGAAGACGAAAGATTCCAATTACTGATCCACACCAGCGAAACAAAATCTCATTACACCGATCGCAAACACTGAACTAACGAAAGATAGACCATCAGCGTTTTGCGCGTAGAGGTATAGAAGGAACAGAACGCTCACTATTCTCCTTAATTCCCCTCGCAACCCTATCCAACTTCCTCCTCCCCCAACCCAGCCTGCTCCCAACCCCATCCACTCTCCCCCTCCAGATCCTCTAGCAGCCCTGCATGTACACCCAGGTCATCATTGAGATATGGTGCTGCCTGTCGATCGAGTAGAAGAGACGATAGAGACATCGGTCTTGTTCGTCCATGATAAAACGTTTAGTTTGGAGGAGGGTAGTTATATCATCCTCAACTTCATAGTTGTTTCCTTCTGAGATTCCTAGGGGCGATGGGTCTCTACGAGGATCATTCCCCATGAGCGGTATTGGTGGGCCGATGAAGACAATGATGGGTCGTCTGTGTACGGTTGGAGTACCGAGTGTTTCTGCGAGTCTCTGCGGGAGTGAAATTGTGGTAGGCGGTGCGAAGGAGCTGGGAACGACAAGTGATAGGATTCGAAAGGAATAAGGCGGACAGTTAGCAGACACCATCGGATTCGCAAACGAGGAGCGCCTACAGTGGTACATCCTCCATACTATTGGCCAGCATCCGCTCCATCCGCCAGCATCCACTTTGTCTTCTCATACTGGTTCCTCAACAACCGCGCCGCATCCGACCTCCCTCCTTCCTATGCCGCCATCTTGTTGATGCATATCCGCAGTGCAGCCAAATTCTTCTTAATTTGGGCGAGATGTAACTTCCGGAGCCATTGGTATTCGGTAACGACGGGTCGCCTCCCAAAGGCCCGGTGAAAGAAGGAAAGTTTTGGCATCGTCGCCTCTCCAGGGGAGGAGAGAGCGTTTCGTGGACATCGACGCGAGTCGAGCGAGAGACATCGTTTATGTCTCTACCTTGCGATTGTGGTGGTCTCGGGCAGAATTCACTTCAAGCTAAACGTCCGATGAGTATGAATTTGACAAGGGGCTGCGAGCGAGATGACTGACAAGCTCACCCTGCTAATACTGCAGTGATCTGGTTCCCGTTGAAGTTTTAAGATATCGGATATAGTATAACCGCTGGAAGTAAAACGCTCAACTTTGAACAGTCCAATATATCTCTCTGGAGGATCCCAAGGCTGGTATAAAATGACGGTCATCAAGATGACACGCATGAAGATGAAGCCGTCGCCTCCTGTTGCTGCTCATGCTGGGCAGCCAAAAAGCGTCTGAGAGCGAGAGGGGAAAGAGGAGAGGGGGAAAGGAAAGGAAAGACATCAGCAACCAACGAAAAACTGCAATAAGACCGTGAGCGTACTGTTTTGAAGCTACAGTCATCTGTTCCTTCCGCTCCTTAAAACTATCCTCCCTTTTCTCGGGAATCCCCACCGGGCCTTCCGACTACCCACACTCTCCCCTGCAACATGCTCACTTCTCTGACTTCGCTCTGCTAGGCTTTCAAGTTCAACAAGCGACAAGTGCTGAGTGAGAGAAAGCGTAGCCGTACAGATTCTAGGAGGCCGGTTCGAGGATTTGTTCGTCGTGAACTCGGCCAGTTCGTAGGAGATCGTATGGACATTTGGCCTGGAGATATGAGGGTCCGGGTTGCTTCACGGGGCACAGAGAGTCGCCGGGGTACTCATATTTGGATGTCTGGAAGTACGCGGAAAACCGTGTTAATCGACAAGCACGAAGCTGGAGGAAGCATTATTCAGAGCTCGAAGGAAAGGAGTTCGTCATACAGCGGAGCAGCAAGATATTGAACCCGAAAGCGACCAGCACATTGACCAATTTGCCCATGATTCCCCCCCTAAACCTCCTCTTGTCCTAGTCGGGTCTGTCGAATCGGAACAGGCATTCAAAGGGCTTGCTTCGGCTCTTCGGGGTCGCCCCTCGGCCATGTAGTCGAGTGCCCGAATATGTCATTCAAAAATCCGTAGACTGAGAGTAACAATCGCCTCTCTACTATCGCAGTCAGAGCCAACTGAGGAGAGAAACTGAGAAGCGAGAGATAATGTTAAAACGGGTGAGGCTCGAATTGGAAGGCTGGCTGGCCCGAATCTGTTCCATGGCGGCGGACTTTCGGTGCTTTCGGCTTATTCCGGAGAGGAATGAGGTCGGGGTAGTCTAGACTCTCCCACTATCTCTCTCTCGAGCATACTCTGGCGCCCTGCTCTTCTCGGTCACCGAAGGAAACCCCGGACGGTACTCCACACGAAGTCGTTTGAAGACACAAATATTAGACCACGAGACTCCACGGTGCACCCAAGATATTGGAACGCTCAGCACACGCTGAACTCCCCTTATCATTTTCTTTGTCTGTCTCAGCTCCGGTAACCTAGCCCAACGGGAAATCGACATCCACCTGGGTGGCTCATGGTGTTCCTTTACGACCTCAAGGACACCTTGACCTCAGGGAGGGGCAAATCGACGGTCAGCGTGGTACCGTTGTTGAGGCCTGCGGCGAGTTTGAATATTGTTGAGAAGTGGATGATGCTGTCCGGGAACACCAGCAAGAGCAGCACCGATCAGCAGTCAAGTCCTAGCCCGGTTGCGACTAACTGCTCGGGGGCGCTGCTGAATCTGGTGTAGCAAAGAACAGATACCGTAGCAGGAGTTGGAATGAGTCCCCCTCGTCCCTCCCCTCCCAGGTCGGCTTCCCCAATGAATATGAAGATTGCGACGTTGCCGAGGCAGGCACCGCCGTCTACACTTCCTAGAAGCTTGAAGAGGCCTGTGTGGTTAGCAAATCCGCGGTCGAGGTCGAATTTGTTGAGCTCTGAGCAGGAGCTGCCACCTTCCCGACTATGCACCGGTACTTAGATCTTTCGAGATTGGCGAACAAGCCCCGGTCTTGAAAGCCTTTTAGTTGGAGGCCCCAGCCCACATCATCGTTGCTTGATCTCCAAAGTCTGAGGAGCTCTTGTTGGAGATAACCGATGTCGTTGACTGTTACACGCACCATCATCAATCACTACTGCTGACGACGTCCCTGGAAACGCGCTCTGTACACGCAATCTGGACGATGTTCGATGACAGTGAAAGACCTCTCACCCCGCTGGAGTTGACACAACTGAACACCCTATCGATTACTGGACACGATTCGGATACCCCTTTCAACACCTTTTCGCGGCGATCCTCCTCTTGGCTTCGATTATGCGTTTCAAGCGCTTTTGACATGCCACTCAACAGAAGAGAGCCCCATATGGATTCCGCGATACCCACTCCGTTGAATGTCTACGGATGGGTACATCAGCCATCGTCCTCCCGTCCCGACGACCACGAGTCAGAGATTTCCTTGGTGTATGTTGCGTCCATCGCTGCCGATAAGTGGGGTCAACGATACGATCGTCCCGGTCCAATATTTTCGATTTTTATTCATGAGTTACCCCAGCTCTCGGGCGTGTCGTTGGTGTATTTGGTAGCCATATGTATATTGGTACCATACAGGTATACTCTTGCTAGAGCAACTGAAAGCGGGCTTGGCTTTCGAAAAAGCCGTTGATCAAGTTCAAACAGAACCTTCAAACTTTTCTTCCTCCCTCAGAAACCCTCCTTCTCCTTCGGAGCAACAACCTCATTATCGTCGTTGCTTCCGATCTCTGAAGAGTCTGTGTTTATACAGTCGTGAGTTTGATTCTAGCTAGTCTTGGTGCGACTTCACGCCAGAGTCGTTCTTCGGGACCTTGGGTAAGAATTTCAAACTGCGACATAGCCTGTGTTCGGAGAGCACGTTGGATCTCCTGGCTTTTTTCGAGTAGGAGTGTGTACCTGAAGGATGGAGTGAGGGGTATCCGCAGTTTGTATCGGACAGTGAGGGCACGGGGTGGCTTTTCAATCCGAGTCATACCATGAATATGCGAGGGCCAGGTGGGCGGAGAGGGAGGATCTGAATTATTTCTCGAATTTGGCAGACTCGTTGGGACGCTAGTCCTCTTACTATTCACTATATTTTATGCGTTCACGGAATAGCATGATGTACCCTACTTTATTGACTGCAGCTTATACAAATGTATTCGACAATGATGTATAAGGCGGGTTCGTAAAAACGAACATTCCTGGATTCTCAGAACTCAAAAAGACAAGTGCTATATAGAGTACGGTAGGGAAGGCTCAGCAGCCGCAGTACACTAATTTGAGCTCAACGCCCGTTTAGAGGGATAGGTTAATAGGAGAGCAGCCGACGTTAACGAGGCCATCTAGCGTGGAATACCTGATGTCAATTTCCTCAAAGAATACGAGATACAAGAGAGTAAAGAAGGAAAGTGCGTACTGAAGTGGTTGCCCTGGCAGCAAACTTGCTGAGAGGAGCTGGAGAGGAAGATATACTCCTCAGTAATCCGACTGAAGGCAAACAGGACGACTGGGAGCTTACCAGCTAGCTCCGGATCCAAGAGCAAGGACATTAATGGGGGAGCATTCCGATGCTACGAGACCCGTGAGGCTCCCGACATCGACACCAACGAGGCTGAGGAGAATGCTAGTTTTTTTATCGACCGAGTTGGCTTCCTGAACTGAGTTGCAGCAGGCAACGTAGCCGCTGTTGCACTGGCTAACGTCGCCTCCACCAGGAGCGGGAGCGGCAGTGGCCGCGAGGAAGACGGAGGAAGCGGCGAGGACGGCAAAGATACGGGCGATCATTGTGAGATTAGATGGATAGATTGAGAGGGTTTGAAAGAGAATGTTGGCAAATGAGTGACCGGATGACGATGACTGCTAAATTCTGGGAAATGAAAGGAGTAAGGCTGCCCGTCTTTTATAGAACTTTGGAGACTGTCAACACATCGTAACAAAGCCAGTCGGCGTACGCCTCTCGTAAGCACACTGAGGATAGGTTTGATACAAATTTGCTGCAAGGGTCCAGCGCTATGATAGTTGATCTCCGATACGCCTAGCGCTGTGATGTTATTCAAATCCGGTTAGACCGAAATAGAAGCCTGCCTTCCAAACACGTGGAAAGAAGGCTATGGCCGACGCTATTCGGCTCCGCCGAGACAGACTATGGCCTGCCCTGCTCGAGCTCCGTTGAACGGTGGGGAGCTTGGTTTGTATACCATCGGCGGGGGGAGATGCGGTTTTCGGATACCAGAGCCTCAGTACGCAGTAGCTATCCGACGGGCGTGAAGGAGAAGCTACTAAAAGAATGGTGGGCAACTCCAGCGCCCATTCCGGCAGAAGAAGTGACCCTGAGGCTGGTACTTATTTTCGTTGTAGCAAGATGAGTAAGTTAGACTCGGAAGCTTTCTTGGGTATCTGACTTCACCGTCAAGGGTCGGCTGCTGGACTCTGACGATACTTTGGCTAGGACAATGCCAGCTACAACTCGAGGCCATGGTACGCATACCCCTGAAAGTTCTCAATGGGGTAGGCACTCAGTAAAGAGTAATAACCACGCAGAAAATGCGCAACGAAACCTAGTAGGCTTGGCGCGGCATCAGCGCTAATGTCGTGCCGGGGCAGTCTCGAACCTCGAACTTGAGGGACTCAGAAAATGCTAGACCTTACTCTAAAAGGAACAGTACAGCGCCCAGGGAATTGTGTCCGGAGAGCGACCCGGTTCCAAGTTTTGGGCCTACCAGAGATTTACGGTAAGTGGAGAGCGCTTACGCCGACTAGTGGCCTAAGCCCTTGATCATGAAACACCTCGTAACACGACAGGTAGCTGCTGCGCTCGGCGTGTACTTACGACAGTGCATACCCCCGCCGACTTGTTTGTTACGATATGTTTGGAAGCCACGAAAAGCTTATAAAAGACGGGAGATCTCCTTGTTTCAGTCCTCAGAATTCAGCAGTCGTCCACCGGTCCTCTACAGCCACTCTTTTACCAACACTCACTCTCTTTCAAATCCTCTCAACTTACCTCTCTAATATCACAATGATTGCCCGCATCTTCGCCGTTCTCGCCGCCTCCTCTGTCTTCCTCGCTGCCTCCGCCGCCCCCGCTCCTGGTGGCCATGGGGGAAGTGTCGACCAATGTAACGGCGGCCAGGTCTCCTGCTGCAACCAAGTTTCGGAAGTCAGCTCCGTCGATAAGAGCACCAGCATTTTGCTTAGCCTCATTGGCGTCGACGTCGGTAGCCTCACTGGACTTGTCGGCTCAAACTGCTCCCCGATTAGTGCCCTTGCAATCGGATCCGGTGCCAGCTGGTAAGCCCACTTCCTCTTCGCGTTGGCTTCAGTTACTGACAACTTTTTTCTTTCCTCTACAGCTCGACTCAGCAAGTTTGCTGCCAGAACAACTACTACAGTACGAGATTTTCCCCTTCGCTCTCGTCTACCTCGGCTGCCGGACTGTACACTGACGGTTTAATCTTTGTCTAGATGGTCTCGTCAACGTTGGATGCTCTCCCGTCAACGTCGCTCTCTAATGTCTTAAGTCTGCACCGCCGCCTCTGAGCCTTACACCCCGTAGCACTCTGCATGTAGCACACTTCTCATGTAATCCTGCCCATCTACTTTACAAATGAACTGCATTGCATGAGTTTTTCTGAAGCCCCAAAGTGTATCGCAACAGTAAATGTGAGATCGAGGAGTCGCCTCCGTATCGTCTTCTGAGAGGGGCTGAGTGATATCCCCTCCGCCTTCCGAGAGACTGTTCATTGATTGCGATGGGGAAACGTCCTCTACAGGGCGCCAGGAGAAATGGTTGAGTCTAGGCTGCGTAGGAGGCGTTATGAACTTACTGTGCTGGACATAGGATGCCGTAGGGGAAGCTTCAGGCCGCGCACTCGAAATCTCGTCTTGGGGACTATTCCGGGCATTCACATGCCCTGGACATGGTGAGTGAATATGGATATTGTAGGTTGGTGCATGATACATGTTACTCCCTGCGGCCTTAATGTCTGCATTACGGATCGATTGGTGGCGCGAATTCGGTAGAATCCTGGTGGTAAATTTCTGTGGGCTGGTCATCTTCGTCGGGGGATCATGGGCAGAAGACGAGGTGTTGGTGTGAATTCTGGTATATTTCTTTGGGCTGGTCATCTTTGTTGGAGGATCATGGGCATAAGCCCAGGTATCACTTTGCCCCGATGTACGCGATGCCGATGGTGGCATGAGGGAAGTTTGCTGGGCATCCGATTCACAAGAGGAGGTTCTGAACGGGTGGTGGTTTGGGTCCGAAATAAGTTCTTGGTCGCCCTGATCTTTAGGAATTAAATAGGCTACCCCTGCGGATTGATCAGAGTCACGCTGGCGATTGTTCTCTATGCGAGAATTGTCGGTCATGCTTACCGTTGAGAGCCGATATTGTTGTAGATGCGATAGTCTCAATACATGAAGTATCTATTCTCGGAAATCAATGCAAAGCTCGAATAGGAGAGTGTGCACCCACCATTCCAGGACGGCGTGGAGAAGTTGGGATTGTCCATCCAGTCATCGTCGTGGCAAAGTGCGCAGTCTGCCCCAGTCTCGGTATTTCGTCAAGGATAAGTTCGTGTGCATTTTGAAACACCGGCCGACTCACCAGCTTCAGCAAGAGTTGGGCGATTCTATCGCTTGGATGAAAAACCTGGAGTCGCGTTGTAATTAAAGCTCTGTAGATTCTAATTGAACGACGTACCGGCTTCGAACAGTCAGGGAAATGAGTGACTTGCACGTCGCCTGGTAGCGATTCGGACGAATCGGAGCACCCCACTCCAGATCTATCATGGGTGACTGATGAATTACCAGTAGTCCAGCTCTTGCCACTTGTTCCTTGGTTTCGATTGGCCAAACTCGCCCCTGACGGTGCATCCTTCAAGCCTCCCTCGCTGTTTTTCGCTCGCAGAGTAGCATTTGAGCGAGCACGAAACTTACGGGAGAACGCCAGCTTGAATCCCCGAAGGAAGAGGGTCTGATCCTTGCCTTTATAAGCCTCGCGCAGCTTTTCCGAGTTCGATCCAAAGCGAGCCTCTCCGGTTCCACGAGCTAGCCAATCATAAGTTGGCACTCGGATTGTATCAAGGTCACGGTCGGGCCTATTTCTTCTTGCAAGCCTAAGGACCTCGCCCGGGGAGTCGGTAGTGTCATCATAGGTAGCAAGTGCCCAACTGTCGCTCTTGATGCACCCGGTCACGACATAGAGAGACTTTTCATCGGCGATCTGTTGAAAACCATTTGCGTGTTGTAAGATGGCTCCAGCATGTCGGATAAGGAATTCGCGAAGGGCGGCAGTGTTGGGTACTTGCTCCAGATCTGCCGAGGTTGTACATACGAGTACAGCACCTTGCTTTGCTTTACGACGAAATTGGTATGATTCAACGTAGCTTCAGCACACGGTTAGCGAATATTCGGGTATAGGATCAAGAGAATGTTAGAATGCGCACCTTCCGTCTCTTGAACGTTGAACTTCGGTCGAAATGTCATGTCCAATAGTATAACCTTCCTTAAATCGACTGGGGCTGATGGTGCACTGATTAGAGGGCGTCCGATATTCGAAAGCTTCATCCTCCCAGATGTTGAAGATTTTAGTGAAGCCATCCATTAGATCGAAAGTTCCCACATCGCCTGGAACTATCCCCCTTTCTCCTACGGAGCCACGAGGTTCGGGATCCCAACAAGGCAGCCCAGCCTTGGATCTCAGCATACTACTGGTATAAATTTCGGCGTACGTCACGAAATCTTGAGATTGGATCTCTCGCGTATCAAGATTGGCCATTTCAGACTGTGAAGATGGGTCGTTGCAAGTCTTGAGACAATTAAATATATACGCACCACCTGGTAGCCTTCGTGAGATTGTTCAGAGTCGTCGCTGTTTCCTTTAGTGAAATAGCTTCCGGTTGTGCTCTCTTGAGTATCTTGCTGAAATTCTGCATCCCCTATGGAGTATTGCACCCCTTTCATCGGGCTAGTGCTGTCTACCGCCGTACCAGAATACGGATGTACGAGAACACCACGATTCTCTGGGGAATAGAAGAACTTGTAGATAAGGTCCCATATCTGCCCAAGGCCAGCAGCGCTGGATGACGAAAGCTCCCCGGATGAAGTGATGTGAATACTGTCAATATTGTCAATGTGCACCGTCGTGTTGCGCATGTTGTTCCCCGCAGTTCTGAGATCAGCATTGTGCAGTGATGTGTTGCTGGAGTTCCGGAACTGATCGGTCGTTACGCGCTTTCGTGATTCGTCCATGCCTTCAGAGTTACAAATCTCTGCTTCTGGGGGAGGATGGCATGGAAATAGAGGACTGGAGAAGGGACGATACCGTGTGCATCCAAATTAGCGCTCGTTTACAGCAGTTTGCGGAGAACAATCGAGGGTTCTCACCCACGCTTGCCAATAACTAGGGTTGTCATTCGCCGATTGTGACAGGTAAAATGTTACAGTCCAGGGGTATTGGGCTTGAAGAAAGCGACTATCTTGCGACTATCCGGGAGCGGCCTTGAACGATAACACGAGTTCTCGACCACCATTCCACATTGGGCCGTATTTGCTGCACGCGAAGGTTCCTCTCTTTCTGAAGGATAAGCGCATTTGCTTGCAAGAGCCCTTCAAAGATGGTGTTGAATTCCGTGATGGCAGTGGAAGACCAAGAGATTTGTGTGGCTGATCCGCCGTGCCCCCGCCTTGGTTGGCCTCCAGTTGGCTGTCACTACACGGCCAAAATATGCACCCACCCGCCCGCGAGCCAGACTTCTTAGAAAAGGACAAATTACAAACTCATCAAGACGGCGATGATAACATTCAGCTTAGGGAACGCAAATAAAAAATGAACGCACACCTTGCTTTACCAAAAGGGTAACAGTTCGCCAACCATCGACAGACAGCCTGGCATCGTCGTCAAAACCATGGAGAAATATATCCAACGTGGCCACCCACCCCACGCGAAGTGACGCCACCAAGAAGTTGGGCTCTCGAGGAGTCGAGGACGGCTTCTCAAATGTAACCCCTGACTTCCTAACAGAGGGTGTCGTTAATAAGGTATCCCAGAACCACCGGAGAAATCACTGACGAAGAACCAAGGATAGGTTTTGTACGATGTGAACTAATGTCCCAAAAAGCCACAAGAAGCACCATATAAGGTATCGAAGAGCCGATGAAGCGAA
>SDEE01001175.1:0-11599 GCA_004126415.1 Candolleomyces aberdarensis | reverse complement strand
GAGTGTTTTATTATCCAAATTCTCCTCCCATCTCGCGACATTCGACTCTGTGTCAGGTCTACGAGATCCTTTGACCTGTGCTCAACTCTATGTTGCACGGTCATTTTGGCGCTGACTCTATGTTGCGTCTATTTTTTTTCATAAATGTGTTACAGGCATTCGAGGGCTAATTTTATAATGTACTAGCTCAATCGCTCTCTGTGCCTACTACCAAATGCAAGCATGGCGGCGGCCAACAGGTCTGATTTCCATTGGATCTGTACCGATAAAGCTCCAATCGTCGCCCAGTGCATTTTAGAACTACAGACAATTGGTTTCCAGTTCCCGACTTCTCATTCTTCAATAACGGTCCCTGACTCACTTTCAGCTGCAAGTAATTGGTGAGTAAACTATATTCACTTGTTTCCCCATCTTGGAACTTCAACTCTATATCAAGTCTAATGAGATGTTCTCCCCATGCTTGACTCTGTGTCGTGTGGTTATTCTGATGCTGAACTCTATGTCGCATCCGTATGTTTTTCTTTATTTCATTACCAGGAACTGATCACAAATCTACCTAGAGGTGTGCCAGCTGAATTGCTCACCACAGTCGCCATTGAATGCAAGCATGGGAGGGACCAACACTGTCACCATCGGATTGATATCAATGATCTTCTGATTATGCAGTGAGTTTCTCAAATTGCAGACCCTCCGTTTCAAATCGCTGACATTCCATTGATAGCTCTTCCTCTCTAGCGGCCTACTCATGCGGCGTCCCCTATCGCCGTCGCTGTCACCATTTGGATGGTAACAGGGATGAGCATCTTGACGTATGATTGGAGTCGGATTGCTTGGCTTGGATTGAGAGTCCGTTGACGGTACGGCTGGGTTTGGTTCATTCTATTGGATCATGACATCAATTTTGTACTGCACAAACGTACATGTTTTATCCTCTTCCTTTCTCTTACCCATCATGCTGATCTCGTCTCTAGTCCTGGAAACTCGCCCACTTCCCGATCAGCGCAAACGGTCCATATGACGGATCAGCAACCCATACAATATTCCCCACGTCGTAAAACCCGATGGATCCTTCGACAAGGCAGTGTGCAACAATTACTCACCCAGGTTCCTCCCAGCTACCGACCCCATCACCTCCTCGCATTCTGTCCCTCTATTCGCGTCATTATTCATAACATATAACCCTGAAAGTCCCCGGTTGGTGGTATGCCTATTTGGGCGCTATTATCCGGTGGGTTTCTCAAATTGCAGACCCTCCGTTTCAAATTGCTGACATTCTATCGGTAGCTCTTCCTTCCGTGCAGTGTCCCCCAGCATTGTCGTTATACCCTAGGTATGTGTAGCTTCCTCCTATCACAACGTCTCGATTAAACTTACTCATTTATTACTACAAACTATGGGCAGCACGGTGACCATCTCATGCAGCTGTTATTGCAACCACACCTTCTTTCTCTTCGAGACTTTGACAAGAAATGAAACTATGCAGTGGCAAGAAGATATTTGCTTGCCCCGGCGCTTGCGTACAATTGAATTCACTCATACGGCTGCTGTGATTCTTTTGTCCATCCTCAACTTCGCTCGCAATCTTCCCGTCCTGGCTATCTACATGTTCATATTATCGCACGCCATCACGTCCCCTGTCCCTATGCCGCCTTTTTGCCAAGAATATGCCATCAACACCGATCAACCTTGGCGCACTCCCCGCCCTTTCCCTTCCGGGGTGATTTTACTGCCTCTCAGCTGGCTTGTATGTGCCCATGAGCACCATGCACTAGATAAGCCTCTGCTAAAGGTAGGCAGTATTTTAGCAACTTCTTACATCTTCCCTTAACTGCTATTAACTTCCAGTCTATCCATAGTACAATAAATGCGATGACCCATGTTTTATTTGTCCCGCCCCAATTCATCAGAGATATTGAGGGCCCGACTGTACCTGATTTCTCCTGTGCCTCATAAAGCGCTGCCGAGGAGCTATGGCTTCATCCCCGCTTAATTCTTTCACTCCTTTACTCAAATACTCTGCATCACTTGCCCGCTACCATGACCAACAACCCTCGTCGAAGCACTCGTCTTCAAGGGAGAGATACCCAAGAGCCTGCCGTGCAGGCGACTAATATTAATACTACTACTAATAATAAGGCTCGTAAGAAGGTGAGTGGTCGTTCACGCAAGCAAGTTTTTTCTTTTGCTGACTTGGTGATGTGTCACAGGCTTCCTCGCACTTGAAGGCCCCTTACGTCCTTGTACCCCCTTTGCCTCTCTCGTACGCTGCTGCCGCATGCAAGGTATGTGTAACCTCTCTAGACACGTCACCAATTTAGCTCAATGGTTACACAGGCTCAGGCAGCATCTTCAGACGCCACAAGCAAGTCTCAGCAAACCACTCGTATTGAGGTCCCGGTAGTTCTTCATTGTCAACCTACCGTCTTCTCCACATTGAATAGGCACATTCCTTGCCAATCCAAGCGTCCTTGCTGTCGTGCAGTTCGAAGACTGGAGGCCTATGGTTAGGTCAGGATCCCAGGATATACCCAGAGTCCGTGCCGCCGCCTCACTCGCCGAACACACTTGAGATCCTTCATCGAAAATGCTTTCTTCGCGCCGCGCGTGATTTATGATAGGAAAGAAGACGCGAATCTTCTCAGATTCGGAAGCTGTCACCATGCCTTTGACCTCAGCCCTACTGTGTTCAGCAAGAAAGACCTCAACCGCATCGGGTATAATAAGGCCACCAGCCGGGACTTCCCCCGAGCCGTCCGACTCATAACACATAGGAACCGGTAAGTCTTGTAACAGGACTTCCACCATTTCCTCAGTAATTTTCTCTTCTTCCTCAGGTACATCTTCTACCGTAGCCCTTTGTGATAGGGGAGGAGCAAGCTGCTCCTCCGCCTTGGGACTTGCGGCGTCAACCTGAGAGTAGATTTCCGCGAGAACATTGAGATAGCTGAGAGAATCTTGACCGAGATCGGCCATGGTATCTTCTAACTCTTGTAAAAGAGCTCCTTTGAGTTCCTCTGCCGTGCCAGACTTGGAGCGGTCCCACTTGCCCTTCTTGAGCAAGTCAATCGCTTCCTGCCGCGCGAGAGGAGAAACCATAGCGAGGTCTTCTAGCTTCATGGGATGAGGTACGGAGAGAATCTCCTTGATAATTCCCATTATAAGCTCTTTCCTTGCTTGTTTGAGTGCCTGCGCACTCCGACCAGCGGGCACTTCAGCCGGCGTCTGTTCCGGCGCCAATTTCCTTCCACCTTGAATAGGTTTCGTTCTTAGAGGTGGAACCTGTACATACGGCATCAATTTCCGAGTAGGTTCCACCACTTCCAGTCCGCTTGGTTCCAACATATTTTTATCTTTTTGTATAGGTATAGTGTCGTTGACCTTGCTAATACGGCCCTCCAGAGAGTCACCCCGGTTCTTGTCAACGTTTCGTGTAGAGACCGGGGCGCGTCCTTTCGCTGGGCCTCTCAAAAATCCTCTTGGTTGCCGCTTGCCGCCGCTCGACGAGTTTGGAGCTGAAATTGCTCTACATTGTCAAAGCGTTTGGACAATTCGCACAACTGTTCGAGGACCTCGCGAGTAGAAACTTCCTTAGGAGGTTCAATCTTTGGCGCCGCAGGTTGGGCCGGCCTGAGCTGCTGAGAGATTCGGTTAAGGAACGCATTTTGTTCCTTCTTCATCTGCTCCATTGACTGTTGAAGGACAGAGTGAGTGACAGGCTCGTCGTGGTGTTGATAAAACACATCGAATGCCTCGGCCTCTAACTCGTCATATTCTTCCAATAAGTTCAAATCAGCTTGAGTGGGTCCTTTCCACATAGCATCAACCCTGGCCTTCATAGTAGTACCTTCTGGCACCTCGCGAGCAAGAACGTTTCCTTTACAGAATATAGTGTTCCCTCTTTGAGTGATCCTTCCATTTTCAATTCCTTGCCTTACTTCTGGACATTGTGAAATAGTATGAGTGTTCTGGCCGCAATACCAGCAGCTGAATGAAGCTCCTGCCGGGCGAGTGTACATGCCAGGCCGCTGTCCTACCGCTTGGTTAGAAGGACGATAAGGAGCCTGAGCCGGAGCTGGCGCCGTGCGAGCGGTAGTCGTGAAGGTATCGAATTGAGTTGTCAGGAGGGACATGGACTTCTCTACTCGATCAAGAGTAGTGTAAACCTTTGCCATTTCCTCCGTCATAGACTCCTGCTTAATCTTGAGGTCTTTGAGACCGGCCGATTCAGCTCGATCGCTGAGGCCGCTCGAAGTAACATTCCGAGCATAGTCAGCTTCTTCTTCAACGTAGGCAAGTGAACCAAACGGTCCCACCGCCGCCGCGTCAACCATGTCCGTAGCCACCTTAATAACTTCCTCCATTGTAAACGGATCCTCTTCATCTCGCGCCGCTCCATCAGCGTCTGCGACAGGAGTTTTGCGAGAAAGCCGCTCACTAAGTCCCTCTCTGAAGGTACCTTTTAACCCCGAGATGAACTTAACCACTAAATCCCGATTGGCAATTACGCCTGATTTGAGAAGCGGCTCCGCTTCGGCTTGAAAACCGAGAGCGAATTCATAGAAAGCGGATTTCTCGTCCCTGCCAATAGGACGTTCTCGAGCTTTGCGACAGAGGTCGTCCAAGCGAGCCATAGATCCCACATCGTACCTCGATGCCTTTGGTAAAATCTTCATAACAGCCTTTCGCCACTTTTCGAAGCTGAAGGGTGCGCTTCCACCTTCCAGACGAGACCAAAGTCGAGCCGTCTGAGTGTCAAGGTATGTTAAAGCGTGTTCCACGACTTCTTCATCATGGTCCGTTAACCCTGCAACTTTAGCAGCTAACTCCACTCCATCGAAAAACCTTGTAGCGGTAGCAGGATTGGCCGGGTCATAGGTCGGATGCTTGCCACTGTACGCAGCCGGCATGGTTTTGACCTGACGCTTGGGGCCGGAGTTGCCTCCTGAAGTGCTACCAGTTTCGCTTCCAACCATTCTGTCTTTGTCTTTGCTTGTGAGAGGTAAAGTGTCGAAGAAGTTTGAAATGAAAGGATTCAAATCAAGGGTATGTTCTTCACCACCTAAAATCGAAGAGCTTAGAGCCGCAGCAATGTCTTCTTCTCGAGCCGTATGAAAGCTCGCTTCGCCTATATCAGATTCAGAGGGTTGCCTCTGAACAGTCTTTCTTTTTGGCCTTGTAGAAACTCGACGAGTAGGTAAGTACTCGTTAACCGATTGTAAAATAGGTTCACTCGAGTTCCTGGTACTCCTTCTTGTACCTTGCGTTCTTTCCAATGTTAACCGTTGTTCTTCCTCTTTTCGAGCCGCGTCTTCAGCCAAATAATCAGCTGGTGTAGAACCTGGCCTCGCGAAGAAGGACGTCTTGTTCGAGTTCGAAAACCTAGTCCGCGCAGTGGCAGACCAACTAGAAAACCCTCGCTTTAATCAAGAGAGATGAATAATGCAATTCACCCCCCTCGCGGTGGGCTCCAAATGAAGAGATCGAGAACGGCGAGACGACTAACACCCACAACCACACCTAACACCAACTCAACGTCGAGCCGGGCGAGATATGTAGCGTAGATAGACCTTTTGTAGTCGCGCCGCACCGAAATCAGGGGTGCGAGGTATGGGGGTAGTGTAGAGTATTAAGAATAAACAAGTATTCACTCTCTTAGACACACTAGGTCCAGTAAACCGAGGGGTACTCGATAAATCGCAAAATCAACCGTAAGGTTGAGCCTTTAAGCCTTGTCTTTTCTTTACTTAAATCACGCCGCGCGAGATAGAAGTCACGTAACCGATAGATTGCAAACGCAAATAACACAAATAAAAACAGCAGTAATTCTCTGAGGAAAANCTATGCTACGAGAGTCCGTGGTTTATATACTAACTGGAGCCGCGCGATCACCGGAGCATGATAAATAGGTGTACACGAGTTTTATAAATAGTAAGAGTCCAGGCCCCAGCTAGGGAGAGAGAGATAGATAAAAAGAGACAGAAAATAGAGAGAAAATGAGGGTATTGGATACGCCAAGGTGCCGCCGCGCCACTTGCACGCTCGCGCCGTGACTATTAATAGATGTAAGTTGCCTTTCTAGGTTGCCGAGGATGATGCCGAAGTGATCGAGGGTGGTCGGTCTACGGTTATACCAACCGCCGCCTTGGTGTGCTTTGCTGCTCATGCCGCGTGAGGAGGAGTCGGACCTCCGTCAATAGAGTTGCATATTCTTGGCTTGTTTCCTTGGAACCGCTTTCCGGGTATCTCTCCCCGTCATGTGACCTTCCTTTCAGAGTATTTCAAGCTCCTTTCTTGTGCCATGCCAGCCATCATGCCGTCTAATGTGCCGGAACCTTGCCATGCCTCTCTTTTGATGCTTAGGGACTTGTCCCCACTGCTCTAGCACTGAATATACTCAATTAATGTGAGGCTGCACAAGAGACAGGGTACCACAAGTGCCTAGGAAACCCTTCCCAAATGCCTAGTGGTGAAATCACGCCTTTCAGCTGCAAGACAGGCCGTTTGATCTGAAGCAGCACCATCTGGCTAATGTACTAAACCCCAATCTCTGGTGTGTGACAGCGCGCCTCTAAGTCGGCAGTCCTTGAGCAGACTCCAACTCTCATGAACCCAAGAGTAGTGTACCCTCTTTATTATCCTTTGTGCCGCGCGAGATATCTTAAGACTAGTAGTGTTCTCGTAACATACATATTTGATTAGACACAACCATGTATTGAATTATGAATGTTTATTCAATAAAAGGGTGTTTATTTGCGAAAAAGCAAACACAGTCTTATCACTGTCGCTGAACCATCTTACTCGACTATATCGTGTTCTCTTAGGGAGTCTGCTTAGTTGGCAGTTAGGGATACTCCAACTCTTATGTTTCCCTTCCTTCCAGAAGATCTTTATATTCATCTAAGCCCGTTCACAAACTTAACAATCATATTCGCAAATTCTAGAGGGTATATATGCAGACTGTGTATCAACGTGACACCCAACAAGTCCAACTTATCCTGTACTTGTGTTGTCAAGGGTACAACCTATACCTTTGGTTTTGTGGCTACATCTGCCACCACACCAAGCAACTACCAAAGCACCATACTTGACTGTGGCACCAGCAATCATCTTCCTCACTGATTTTGTTGAACTCTGAGAACACACATTGAAGAGATTGAGAATGACAAGACAACCAACACACACCCAAACACCCAACACCAGCTTAATGTTGAGCCAGGCAAGATATGTAGTATAGATAACCTTTTGTAGTAGGTAGAGTTGGTGGTTCCAGATGAGCTGGTGGTGTTAGCACTCTTCCTCTGCTGGACGAGATGCTCTGCTTGCTTCTCCTTGCCCCACTGCAGGGCTTGATCAGCCCTTCCTCCTTCCTCCACAAAGCACTGTTCCTTTGAATGACTATTGACCTTGCATATGATGCAGTAGTGGTCTGACTTCTTCTTGTCAGCATTGTTGTTGGACCAAGTAGCAGCAAGAGCAGTAGAGCCGGATTGGCAAAGTGAGTTCAATTTGATTCTGTTCCGCACCTCATGTTCCGCAATCAACTGCTTCTTTAGAACCTCCCAGGTTAATGCCATACCTGCAACCTTGGTGACTCCCTTGATAGCGGAGATAAACATGTGATAATTGGTAGTGCCAGAGAGAGAGGAAGAAATATAAGTCACAAATTGGGAGTTGGACAAGCAATAGTCATTGTTAAGAAGGTCATACGCTACTCAGTGAGTTGAAATGAAATTGCATACATGGAATTGCTAGCGTCCTTAGTGGACTGGAGGCTTGACAGAAGTTCTGAGGCCTATAAGGACTCAGGTACTCGTACCCTGGGGGTTTTATTGCCAAGCTTTTCACAAAACCAAACCAGGTGACTTATAAGTCATGTGCCCAACAAAGCCATAATAAATGGAAGGATCGAAACTTGTTTTGAGGGCCGCCACTGCATGCGGCAATACGAGGGTTTACAATTTAGCCTAAAGATCCTATTGGTGTCTACTACACCTGGTCCTGTTTTCATAAATTGCATACAGGAGCCTTTTTCCTTTGCAAGATTTCAACCATTGAGTATTCTCACTTGCAACTATTGTCCTTTCAAAAATGCATTTTTGCCCATTTGTCATTCCATCTGCATACCAGACTTGCCCAGATGTGTCAATATATCTTGAAGTAAAATGAAAGTCACCACCATATACTAAGCCTCGAAGCTGGTAAAGATGGTCTAAGGTATCATCTGCTACAGGTAAGCTTAGTTGGACATTTACATTCACTTGTGTATCATCAATCCCCAAGCACAATAGTTCAGGTGCATGGTGCACAGTCAGCTTTTTTGACAGAGCATTGTGACAGCCACTGTATCTTTGCCTGAGCAAGGGGGCCTTGTGAGTGTAGAGTGCATGTGTCAAGTTATAATTACTGCCAATTTGCTTCCTCCGAGTGCTATTTGGTATGATGGCTGTGAAGGTAGAGAAGGTGGAAGTACTGTTGCTCTGCACAACTGTGTTGCAGGAATCGCACATTACTACAAATGTTCCACACTCAAGACTTGGGAACACCCTAATTACAACTATGCTTCTTACCTCGGTCCCTCCCGACTTGACGCTACCTCCTCCAATGGGTGGCTCCATAAACGAGCATTGAGTTCTTCGGTGCTCATACCTTCAACTTCAGTGACGACGTCCATTGCGCGGCAATGAATTATGTGGCCTGGCACCCTACCATTAACACTTGTGTCGTATTTAAGGGCAAATCTTACTCACCGATGAAGTCATCATATTCTTTGTCGTTGCTCATCATTGATTAAGGATATCCCCCCTCTCTTAAAGCTTCTACCTTCTCCAATACAGCCGGCTTAATCCTAGAGAATTTCAGGCCTTCTGTTGCAGCAAATCAGTGATAACAGCTTACCAGGCTGGGGCCTCTTGCCCCCTGTTATTGGCAGCAGCAATCGCAACCCAAATTTGGTTGAATGGGACACCATATTCTACTGATACTGGTGCGATAGCCTTTCTTGTTAACGCCTTGTCTGGTCATCGTCTTAGTAAACCCAGCAATATTGTCACTGCACATCACTTACCTTGAACATCTTTGCTGTTGTCAAAAATGCGGTGGAGTATTTGCTTGAAGCTAGTGCGATCCATGGCAGAAAAACACCGCCAACCCCACCCAACCATTGCCGTGTTATATTGTCTTCCTCAATTTTAAAAGCTCTGCCCTCCAGCATGATTCATCTCTCCCCTTGACTACTGTCCACAGTATCTTTCCAAGAGCATAGTCCATCTGGATTACATGGGGCAGGTTGGGGCCACATGTACCCTTCACTACTACGATACGCTCTCCATTTATTGTGCCACAAACACTTGCGATAAGCTGATGATACCCTTTAGCAGATGCTTGGAGTCGCCAAGTGTGGCATTGCCGTTCACTGCAACTTTTCATCTATTTCGCAAGTACAGAATGGGCACCCTGAGCACCGAGAGCACAACCAAGGCTATACTTTATTGCAGAAACCTCCATCTTTACGATGTGATAGCAGGCAAGGGCATCGTTCACCTGGATTTGTGCTATCATTTCAAGCTCTACGAATATCACATTGACCATCAGGAATGTTTATGTGCCATCTATGTCCATGATATCATTAATCATAACTACTCTGGCGGGCAGTGAGCCCAATCCGTCTTCGTCATGTCCAGCTGCCTTACAAGCGACATCCTTAACAGTTAACCTGTTCCCCACTTCTTCCTCCAAATTCATGGCCACTGCTCCGCTATCCACCACCTCCCCACTGACCTCTCCATGCCTATTCACAACCTCCACATCCGCCACTGAGCGCACTCGCTTGGAACGAGTTTCCACCGGAGCATCCATGTCAACATACAATCAACGACACTTTACAGTAAAACTAGAGGCTGAAACTGCTGCAATCTTTGAGCTGTTCAGTCGTTCTTCAGAATTCTAGATTTGTAAAGGCATCAAATGTCGATCAAAGACCAGTTGATTAATGAGACTCACCTTTCTGAACTGGCTCAATACCAGTGTGACTGCGTGTAATGTCAGTAACATTTGATAATGCTTTTCTTTCAAGGGTACGCCTACGCATACGAAAGCAATTTCAACGAGGTCTCCTGCTTTAATAATGGAAGGGTCAATAGCAATGTGCCTACAACACAACATCAGTTGCAAAGACCAAGGAGGCTGGGAGGATCACAGTACCTGATGTTGCCATCGGAACCTTCCACTTCTTTGCAGTATTTGACGTAATTATCAGGTGCTCATATGAAGCAGGCAGGCTGCAAGTCTGATAGAACACGATGGGGATCAACGAGATGAGGGAACAGGATGTTCTTGTCATAGGGAACCAGATTCCTGTTGGTAAAGTAGCAAGCATGGGCCTCCATGCATGGGTAGCCTTTGTACGGCAGAAATTCCAACTGTCCTACATCATGGCCTCCAACGTGCTGTTGGAAATTTTTTCGCAACTGCTGGAGGGTGCGCATATCGCTGTTGAATGCTGGTGTACCCAATGCCGTGATCTTGATTTGTTGGTGCAGGTTACGAACACTTGTCAAAGACTTCAGACGACGAATTCAGTGTCAGCATTGAACCTCCCATAAAGAATCGGAGACTCACAGTTTGCGGTCATACGGTGGAAGCATGCCACCACACATGATACCGTACATCTTCATGATGACCTCCCAATCTTTGCCTTTGTTGTTGACCATCAAGTGTACAGAAGGTGGATATTGCATTTTCTCAAAGGTGAAACCGATATTCTGAAATATGTCAAACTCTTTCCAACTGCCACGCAGACGTAAATGACTTACTTTCACCTCCGATATGCGGAAGATGGAAGTTGCCACATCAGGGTGATGGAGCTCGTATAGCTCCCCTATTGTCGTCCCTGTTCACGATTGCTTGTCAGGAGGTCAATCTATTGGGAAGAAAACACTCACTAGCCAGGTCATAGTTGAAAAATTTGTTCATGTTGTGAGATAGCTGGCTGGATGAAAGAGGATTGATCCTTCTATCAACTCGTGAACCGCTTGTTCTTATAGTGTCAACTTGGGAAGCGCTGAAGGACTGTGAATCCATCTTTCCCTCTAGCTCACAGTGACATCCCCTTCCTGCTGCCAGCGGTACAACGGAATCCATGTGGAAAATCCCGCCGGTTTCCCTCCGAACCATTTGAGTGCATCCGCTGAAGAGATCGAGAACGGCGAGACGACTAACACCCACACCAAACACCTAACACCAACTCAATGTCGAGCTGGGCAAGATATGTAGCGTAGATAACCTTTTGTAGTCGCGCTGCACTGAAATCAGGGAGTGCAAGTATGGGGGGTAGTGTAGAGTATTAAGAATTAACAATAATCCTCTCTCTCTGGTACACTTGGGCCAAGTCAACCAAGGGGTACTCGATAGTCGCAAAATCAACCATAAGGTTGAGCCTTTAGGCCTTGTCTTTCCTTTAACTAAGTATCACGCCGCGCGAGATAAAAGTCACGAAACCAATAGATTGCAAACGCAAATAACACAAATAAAACAGCAGTAATTCTCTGGGGAAAACTATGCTACGAGAGTCTGTTATATATATACTAACTGGAGCCGCGCA
>SDEE01001174.1:0-11601 GCA_004126415.1 Candolleomyces aberdarensis | reverse complement strand
GGCGTACCTTGCCAAAGGCACCCTTTCCGACGCATCTCAGGAGGACGAAATGGAACAAGTTTGCATCACCATCAAAGTCGATAGGCTAGACGGGGAGATTGGTACATGGGCGGGGTGTGTGCGGGAGAGAGACTTGCCTGGGGACGGCAGCATACGGCGCCCATAATAAAAGGTCGTAAAGAGGTCGTACACCGGGCTACTTGGGGGAGAGGGGGCCAGGGCTGTCGGGGCGGGACGGTAGCGACGCGGTGCTGGGGTGGTTATTATACAGCGGGGAGACCTGTCCTGGAGAAAGAAAAAGAAGGAAAAGACGGCGGAGAGGAAAAGACGACGACGGCGACGCTATTGGCCTGTTGCAACCAGTGACTGTCACGCGTCACACCCCTTTGATCAATGCGTCCAGATTTCCTCCGCCCGCTCGTCCTCTCAGGGCCCTCTGGCGTGGGCAAGAGCACCCTTCTCCAGCGCCTTTTTGCAGAGTTTCCGGACAAGTTTGGCTTCAGTGTCTCCCGTACGCCCTCCCTCTCCCCCCGTGGCTGCTCCTCACCGTTGTCTAGACACCACCCGGTCGCCCCGCCCCGGCGAGGTTGACGGCCAGCACTACCACTTTGTGACCCACGACCAGTTCAAGAATCTTCTCAAGGACAATGCACTCCTGGAGCACTGCGAGTTCTCCACCAACTTGTACGGGACGAGCTTCCAGACCGTCCGCCACGTCCAGGAACAAGGCCGCCGCTGCATCCTCGACATAGAGGCCCAGGGCGTCCGCCAGGTCAAGAACACCAATCTCGACCCCATCTACTGCTTCATCTCGCCGCCCTCCCTGGCCGAACTGCGTGCCAGACTCCAGGGGCGGGGCACAGAAACGGAGGCGTCGGCACAAAAGCGGCTCAGCATGGCTCTCAAGGAGATCGAGTATGCAAAGCAGCCTGGGGTGCATGACATCGTTATTATCAACGACAACCTAGATCGCGCGTATGATGTGTTTAAAAAAGTTGCCCTCGGCGAGAAGGTTGATGGTGACCAACTGCCGCCGCTCGATGACTAGGAGGGGATGTAAATCGGTAGCGAAAGTACATTACAAATTGAAAATCAAAAAAACATATTTGACGCGCTCCCGCCGTTACTAAGCGCCTCGCTCTTCTCTCCTCAACCATGGGCTCCTGCCGTGACTCAGAGGGCTGGCTGCCCGTCTCCTCCAAAAGGCCATTCGACTCGACGCCCTGCTTCCAGGAGGGCATCGTCCTCTCCAGTCTCTTGGCCATTCTCCTCGCCTTCTCTCTCCTACGCTCGATTCAGCTTTGGACGCGACCGACTCTCCAGAGGTCTCTCAAGAGCTGGAGTTTGCTATGGCTCAAAATTGTGAGCTTCATTCGCTACAGACGCACGCCCTTTCTGACGCTCCAAAGGCTCTACTACTTGCAGCCTTGGGAGTGAGCACTGCCAATGCTATCCTCATAGTCACTCAGCGCAGAACGGTACCGGTGGTTCAATACTACCGTCTCGAACCTGTTGCGCTGGCATTTTCCATACTTCTCACCTACTTCAATCACACCCGCACTCGTACCTCCTCCTCAGCCCTCCTTTTGTTCTGGCCACTTTACTTCCTCGTCCTTGGATTCTGGACTAGAACTATCATCGACACTCGTCTCTCTTCATTCTCAACCATCCTCATCTTCAAAGCTGTGACCGTCGGCTTCAGCCTGCTCTCATTTATTCTGGAATGCGTCGGACCGGAGCCAGATGCGGTTCCAGATGACAAGGTTGAAGAAAGCCCGATCCTGACGGCGAACATTTTCAGCATTTGGGTTGGTCGTTTTCCATCTCGAGACATGCATTCGCTGACAGCGCCCGCAGTCCTTCGGATGGATGACGTCCCTCATGCGCAAAGGCACGAAGCAGTTTATCACTGAAAAGGACCTGCCTCCCCTGCTCGAGCGCGACAGGTCGGCGAACCTTGGCAGAGAGCTCAAATCGGCCCTCGAGAAACAGTCAGTCATTCACAGAATGCGCTGCGTAGTCTCATCTCACTGATTGCCATCTACAGCACGCTTTGGAAAGCTTTGTTCGTTGCCTACGGAGGTCCTTACGCCTATGCTGCATATCTCAAAGTTCTCCAAGACTGTCTTGCGTTCTTGCAGCCCCAATTGCTTAGATGGTTCCTGTCGTATATCTCTAGGTACCAGGAGGCTCGCTTTGCACCAGAGGATGACCCTTCGCGCCCGCCAAAGTTCGAGGGCTTTGCCATCGCCGTCATTATGTGCGTAGCATCTGTCGTTCAAACAGTCTGCCTCAATCAGGTGAGGATATCCGTCATGAACCGGTTACAAACATGTTGACCCCTCCCTCTAGTACTTCCAACAAACCTATGAAACTGGGTAAGCTCTATCCCGTTCCCGTGGCCTGTTCTACGAGACTCACCCCGCTCTCAGCATGCGCGTTCGTGCTGGATTAGTGACTACCATCTACAACAAAGCTCTTGTACTTTCCAACGATGAAAGGTCGCAGTCTTCGGGCGACATTGTCAATTTGATGTCTGTCGATGCCACTCGTTTGCAAGACCTCTGCACCTACGGCCTTATATCGCTCTCGGGTCCACTTCAAGTACGTCGCCCTGACCTTGTACAAATATCTCGCTCACCCTCGTACTAGATCACGCTGGCGTTCATCTCGCTCTATAGTCTGCTGGGGTGGTCAGCCTTTGTTGGTGTAGCCATCATGATCTTCTCAATTCCCTTGAACACACGTGAGTGCGCAATTAATCATACCTTTAATTTCTCATCACTGAACACTTTCTAGTCATCGCTCGAATCTTGAAGAAAATGCAAGAGCAACAGATGAAGAACCGAGACAAGAGGACGCGTCTCATGAGCGAACTTTTGTCAAACATCAAGAGGTCAGTTTCGTTTCAGGCTCTCCAGCTCCATTTCTGATCGTGATTTCTAGCATCAAACTCTACGCTTGGGAGAATACCTTCATCCGTCGTGTTCTTGAAACTCGCAACGACCATGAGCTTAAACTTCTTAGGAAGATTGGGGTCGTGACTGTAGGTTCTTTTGTTTCTTAGCTCTCCTTCCTTTCTGACCTTGATTCTCCCCTCAGTCCTTCAACATGGCTCTTTGGAGTGGTATCCCGATCCTAGTCGCCTTCAGCTCGTTTGCGACTGCGGCAGCTACCTCTGACCAACCTTTGACTTCGGACATCATCTTCCCGGCCCTGTCTCTGTTCATGCTTCTGCAATTCCCTCTGGCAATGGTTTGTGGTTGGAGTAATTCGCAGTGGCACCCAGACCTGACCCTTTTCTTCTCGATAGTTTGCTCAAGTGACATCCAACATCATTGAAGCCTGGGTCTCTGTCAAGCGTTTGTCGACCTTCTTGGGTGCAACGGAACTCCAGCCGGATGCGAGGAATGTTGATGAGAATGTGGAGCTCAATGCCGGTGATGAGGTCCGTCCTGATTTGTTGACGATGTGGTGGGAGTGTTTAAATCCCTCTTTTCTTCAGGTGCTATCCATCAAGGACGGCGAATTTTCTTGGGACCGTAACAGCGTTCAGCCGACTCTCGAGGGTATTAATCTGTCAGTCAAAAAGGGAGAACTTGTCGGAATTTTGGGACGTGTCGGTGCAGGAAAGGTACGCAATGAATGCGGTCCCGCTCTACGACTCTAGCTAAGTATCGGTACAGACCAGTCTCATGTCAGCCATCATTGGAGATATGACCAAGAGGGAAGGCGAGGTCACCGTGCGTGGTACAATTGCATATGCTCCTCAAAATCCTTGGTTCGTCTTCCTTGACTCTGATTTACGAAAGTGTTTGACGGTGAATCTCGCAGGATACTATCTGCAACTGTGCGGGACAATATCTTGTTTTCGTTCGAGTACGATGAAGCCTTTTACAATCTCGTTGTCGAAGGTGGGGAGCTACGTTTCAAGGACCATGGATATGACATTAATCGCTTTCGATAGCCTGTGCTTTAGGTCCAGACTTGGCTCTTCTTCCGCAGGGAGATATGACAGAAGTTGGTGAAAAGGGTACGTTCTTGGGATCATGGGGTGGAATTACATCTAACCGGTCTCATTTAATAGGTATTACGGTATTACTTTTTCTTTGTTTTCGGAAGATACGATATCTGACCGTCGCTAGTTGAGTGGAGGGCAGCGGGCTCGGATTTCGCTGGCGCGTGCTGTTTACGCCCGGGCAGATTTGTGCGTTGGCTTTCCTTCTTCTGCCTCCTCTACTAACATAATCTACAGGACTCTCTTGGACGATTGTCTTGCAGCAGTAGATAGTCACGTTGCGAGGCATGTTTTCGGTGTGTTCCGGTTCACATTGAAGACCGTGTTCAGTGCTCACTCAGAGTCATCAGATAACATCATTGGCCCTAGAGGCCTCCTTGCGACCAAGGCTCGGATCCTTGTCACCAACAGTATCGCTTTCATTCGCCAATTCGATTCACTGGCCTTCATCCGTCGTGGAGTCATACTGGAGAGTGGAACGTATGAATCTCTGATGCAGAATCCTCAGGCAGAGATCACAAAGCTTGTGTAAGGTCTTTTCTTTCGAGAATCCTGGAGCTACTTATCTAACTGTATGCCCAGAAAAGGCCACGGTCGGAGCAGCAGCTCATCAGGAACATCCACGCCATTCTTGATCAGTGGAAATGTTACTCCGGACCCCGAAGATAAAGAGCTTCAGGATTTGTTGGACAAAGACAGCACTACTCCGATCTCCGAGAAGTTGCGCCGTCGTGCAAGTTTCGAGAAAGCCAAGCTGGCGACTCGATCTTCGCTCCAAGCCTCAACTTCCAGTGGCCTGACAAGGGAACACCAAGAACAAGGCAAGGTCAAAATCGGCGTTTACAAAGCGTACATCAATGCTGCCTCGAAATTCGGCTTCACGGTGTTCCTCCTCGCTACCATTGGCCAGCAAGCCGCTGCAGTGCTATCCACGCTGACTCTGCGTTACTGGGGAGAACACAATCGACAAGTAGGAACCAATGAAGGAATGTTCAAGTATCTGCTGTTGTATGGTTCGTTCTCACTATCGGCGAGCGTTCTTGGGGGTTTCTCGGCTGTGATTATGTGGGTTTATTGCGCTTTGCGGAGTGCACGCAAACTCCACGACTCGGTGCGTTGTCGTCACTCATCTTTCTTGTCGTTCATTCTCATCGTGCCCTTGCAGATGCTTTATTCTCTGATGCGAGCTCCCCTCACTTTCTTTGAGCTAACACCCACCGGAAGGTTTGGATTGTTCTGGTGCATCAGGATTGTCGCTAACATCTCTTTCCAGGATTCTCAACCTCTTTTCTCGAGACACGTACGTTGTTGACCAAATTCTCGCCCGTGTCATCCAGGGCTTGTGCCGCACCGTGGCTGTCTGCCTTTCTATTCTTATTGTCATTGGCTCGAGTTTCCCTCCTTTCCTTATTGTGGTCTTTCCTCTCGGGTGGTTCTACCTGCGAGTCATGAAGTGCGTACATTCTTTTTACCTACCCGGCGGGCTTCCTAATGTTTCACACTCAGGTATTATTTGGCAACCTCTCGAGAGCTGAAGCGTCTTGATGCTGTCAGCCGATCTCCAATCTTTGCATGGTTTTCCGAGTCGCTCGCGGGTCTATCGACTATCCGCGCTTTCCGCCAGCAGACAGTCTTTGCGGCTATCAACCACGACCGCATCGATCGCAACCAGGTTTGCTACTTGCCAAGTATCTCGGTCAATCGATGGCTTGCAGTTCGCCTTGAATTTGTTGGAGCATTGATCATCTTCGCCGTCACCCTGCTCTCTATGGCAGCCCTCATCACGACTGGAGTTGATGCTGGCCTCGTTGGGTTGGTGCTTTCCTATGCATTGAACACAACATCATCTTTGGTACGTGTTGGCCCATGTTCTTGGATGTTGGCTCATACCACCGCAGAATTGGGTTGTCCGTTCGGCAAGCGAAGTTGAGCAGAACATTGTCAGCGTGGAGCGGATCCTCCATCAGACTGAAGTCGAGCCTGAAGCATCATACGACACAGTCGACGTCACCCTCCCTGCTGGCTGGCCCTCGACCGGGACCATTCGCTTCCAGTGAGTTGAGTTGAGCATATGGAATCGGAATCATCTGATGTCTCGCCCAGGAATTACTCTGCGCGCTATCGAGCAGGCCTTGACCTTGTCCTCAGAGATATTTCTGTCGAGATTGTAAGTAATTCTGCTATTGGTCTGCAACGATGTCGTCATATACAGGGTTTTCTAGAAATCTGGCAAGAAGATTGGTGTATGTGGGCGGACTGGGGCTGGGAAATCATCGGTATGTGGTTTATGTTCATGTTTCTACATTCTTTGCTCATAGTTCCTAGCTTCTTTTGGCATTATTCCGCATCATTGAACCTGCAAGTGGTACCATCTTCATTGACGGTGTCGATATAACCAAGATTGGGCTTTATGATCGTAAGCTCATCTATCCACTGTTACTCCGAATATAGTTTCTAATTTTTTCCCCCCAAGTTCGCTCGATCATATCTATTGTTCCTCAAACACCTGATCTGTTTGAAGGGACTCTGCGCGATAACATTGATCCTGTTGGAGAATATACTGACTCGGACATCTGGGTTGCGTTAGAACAGGTATGTTTCTGTCGTTCTTTTGATTTCAACATTTCGCAATAATGGATCATGCCTCATTAGGCTCACCTCAAAGACCACATTCTTCAACTTCCTGGGCAGCTCGATGCCAGTGTTAGAGAGGGAGGCTCTTCTCTTTCTAGCGGCCAGCGCCAACTGCTTTGCTTTGCACGTGCCCTTTTGAAAAAGGTATGGTTCCCACCGTCTCCAGTTCTGAACGTTCCCTGATGCATTTGTTTTGTCCTCAGACCAAAGTTTTGGTTCTCGATGAAGGTTTGTTTAGTCAATTTTACTTGCTTGAACTGTGGCTAATGCTTGTTTTGTAGCAACGTCTGCTGTTGATCTTGATACAGATCAAGCTATCCAAGGCATTATTCAAGGTCCAGCATTCAAAGATGTCACTATTCTGACTATTGCGTAAGTGTTGGTCAAACCTGACTTGAAATATCATCTAACTGCTTCCCAGTCATCGGCTCAACACAATCATTGAGTCTGATCAAATCATTGTGATGGATTCTGGCAAAGTATGTCTTCAATTTTGTTTTATTTTGATATATTTTTAATCCCTCACCAGGTAGCAGAATTTGATACACCGTCTGAGCTGCTTTCTAGCCCTCTATCCCAGTTTTATTCTCTTGCTAAGGAAGCAGGTTTGACAAAGCAAGAGTGATAGACTACCTTCATCTTGTCTGTGAATGCACTTTGAACATTAACAGATGTACATTTTAACTTATAAGATGGCTTATATCTGTGCACAGTATTTGATAATGATGAGCAGGCTCCCCCAAAAAAGTGTAAGCAGCGCAGTGACAAGGAAAAGACCAGGAGAAAGCACTCTGCCTATGATGAGAATGTTGACCCCACAGCTAATCCAAGACCTGCAAAGCAAGCAAAGGGAGGCTGTAAACATGTTGAGGAGATGCTACCTCCCATCTACATCTACAAAAGCAGCAAGATTGTGGATGATGATGACAGTGTTGCTGGAGACTTGGAGGCTTGACCTGTGATGGCCAAGGTACTGCGCTGTGATGCACATTCCTTCAGTGATTCCTGTATCTCTCAATTAAAAGTGGAAGACAGCCATGCTGTCAACACTAAACGAGACAAGACAGTAAGTTGAGTTGATAGAGCTCTGGGTTCAAATTGGGAAAAGAGAGAATACAGAGGATCATAGCTGTCGAGTCTTTATATATGGTAGCAAATCAGAGTTTGAACAACGGGAAAGGGAATGGTTGATCCAAATGTAGTAAGATATCTTACACTCACCTGACAGCCTCGAGCAGCTGCAACTCTCGTGTCCCTAGAGTTGCAGTGCTAACTCTTTTCCTTCTTACTCCGTTGATACGACCGTGTTCGCTTTTTCGCGAATAAACACTCTTTTATTGAATAATCACGCATAGTTCAATACACGGTCGTGTCTATTCAAATCTCTATGTTACAAAACCCTGCTAGTCTTAAGATACCTCGCGCGGCACGAAGGATAATGATAAGAGTACATTACTCTTGGGTTCACGAGAGTTGGGGTCTGCTCGAGGACTGCCGACTTAAGAGGCGCGCTGCCACATACCAGAGATTAGGGTTTAGTACGTTAGCCGGATGGCGCCGCTTCAGATCAAACGGCCTGTCTCGCAGCTGAAAGGCCTGATTTCACCACTAGGCATTTGGGAAGGGTTCCTAGGCACTTATGGTACCCTGTCTCTCGCGCGGCCTCACATTAATCGAGTATACTCAGTGCTAGAGCAGTGGGGACGAGTCCCTAAGTATGAAAGGAGAGGCGCGGCAAGGTTCCGGCACATCAGACGGCATGATGGCTGGCGCGGCACGGGAAAGGAGCTCGAAATACTCTGAAAGGAAGGTCACACGACGGGGAGAGATACCCGGAAAGCGGTTCCAAGGAAACAAGCCAAGAATATGCAACTCTATTGACGGAGGTCCGACTCCTCCTCACGCGGCATGAGCAGCAAAGCACACCAAGGCGGCGGTTGGTATAACTGTAGACCGACCACCCTCGATCACTTCGGCATCATCCTCGGCAACCTAGAAAGGCAACTTACATCTATTAATAGTCACGGCGCGAGCGTGCAAGTGGCGCGGCGGCACCTTGGCGTATCCAATACCCTCATTTTCTCTCTATTTTCTGTCTCTTTTTATCTATCTCTCTCTCCCTAGCTGGGGCCTGGACTCTCACTATTTATAAAACTCGTGTACACCTATTTATCATGCTCCGGTGATCGCGCGGCTCCAGTTAGTATATAAACCACGGACTCTCGTAGCATAGTTTTTCCTCAGAGAATTACTGCTGTTTTTATTTGTGTTATTTGCGTTTGCAATCTATCGGTTACGTGACTTCTATCTCGCGCGGCGTGATTTAAGTAAAGAAAAGACAAGGCTTAAAGGCTCAACCTTACGGTTGATTTTGCGATTTATCGAGTACTCCTCGGTTTACTGGACCTAGTGTGTCTAAGAGAGTGAATACTAGTTTATTCTTAATACTCTACACTACCCCCATACCTCGCACCCCTGATTTCGGTGCGGCGCGACTACAAAAGGTCTATCTACGCTACATATCTCACCCGGCTCGACGTTGAGTTGGTGTTAGGTGTGGTTGTGGGTGTTAGTCGTCTCGCCGTTCTAGATCACTTCATTTGGAGCCCACCGCGAGGGGGGTGAATTGCATTATTCATCTCTCTTGATTAAAGCGAGGGTTTTCTAGTTGGTCTGCCACTGCGCGGACTAGGTTTTCGAACTCGAACAAGACGTCCTTCTTCGCGAGGCCAGGTTCTACACCAGCTGATTATTTGGCTGAAGACGCGGCTCGAAAAGAGGAAGAACAACGGTTAACATTGGAAAGAACGCAAGGTACAAGAAGGAGTACCAGGAACTCGAGTGAACCTATTTTACGATCGGTTAACGAGTACTTACCTACTCGTCGAGTTTCTACAAGGCCAAAAAGAAAGACTGTTCAGAGGCAACCCTCTGAATCTGATATAGGCGAAGCGAGCTTTCATACGGCTCGAGAAGAAGACATTGCTGCGGCTCTAAGCTCTTCGATTTTAGGTGGTGAAGAACATACCCTTGATCTGAATCCTTTCATTTCAAACTTCTTCGACACTTTACCTCTCACAAGCAAAGACAAAGACAAAATGGTTGGAAGCGAAACTGGTAGCACTTCAGGAGGGAACTCCGGCCCCAAGCGTCAGGTCAAAACCATGCCGGCTGCGTACAGTGGCAAGCATCCGACCTATGACCCGGCCAATCCTGCTACCGCTACAAGGTTTTTCGATGGAGTGGAGTTAGCTGCTAAAGTTGCAGGGTTAACGGACCATGATGAAGAAGTCGTGGAACAYGCTTTAACGTACCTTGAYACTCAGACGGCTCGACTTTGGTCTCGTCTGGAAGGTGGAAGCGCACCCTTCAGCTTTGAAAAGTGGCGAAAGGCTGTTATGAAGATTTTACCAAAGGCATCGAGGTACGATGTGGGATCTATGGCTCGTTTGGACAACCTCTGTCGCAAAGCTCGAGAACGTCCTATTGGCAGGGACGAGAAATCCGCTTTCTACGAATTCGCTCTCGGTTTTCAAGCCGAAGCGGAGCCGCTTCTCAAATCAGGCGTAATTGCCAATCAGGATTTAGTGGTTAAGTTCATCTCTGGGTTAAAAGGTACCTTCAGAGAAGGACTTAGTGAGCGGCTTTCTCGCAAAACTCCTGTCGCAGACGCTGATGAGGCGGCGCGAGATGAAGAGGATCCGTTTACAATGGAGGAAGTTATTAAGGTGGCTATGGACATGGTTGACGCGGCGGCGGTGGGACCGTTTGGTTCACTTGCCTACGTTGAAGAAGAAGCTGACTATGCTCGGAATGTTACTTCGAGCGGCCTCAGTGATCGAGCTGAATCGGCCGGTCTCAAAGACCTTAAGATTAAGCAGGAGTCTATGGCAGAGGAAATGGCAAAGGTTTACACGAGCCTGTCACTCACTCTGTCCTTCAACAGTCAATGGAGCAGATGAAGAAGGAACAAAATGCGTTCCTTAACCGAATCTCTCAGCAGCTCAGGCCAGCCCAACCTCCGGCGCCAAAGATTGAACCTCCTAAGGATGTTTCTACTCGCGAGGTCCTCGAACAGTTGTGTGAATTGTCCAAACACTTTGACAATGTAGAGCAATTTCAGCTCCAAACTCGTCGAGCACTGGCAAGCGGCAATCAAGAGGATTTTTGAGAGGCCCAGCGAAAGGACGCGACCCGGTCTCTGCATGAAACATTGACAAGAACCGGGGTGACTCTCTGGAGGGCCGTATTGGCAAGGTCAACGACACTATACCTATACAAAAAGATAAAAATATGTTGGAACCAAGCGGACTGGAAGTGGTGGAACCTACTCGGAAATTGATGCCGTATGTACAGGTTCCACCTCTAAGAACGAAACCTATTCAAGGTGGAAGGAATATGGCACCGGAAAAGACGCTGGCTGAAGCGCCCGCTGGTCAGAGTGCGCAGGCACTCAAACAAGCAAGGAAAGAGCTTATAATGGGAATTATCAAGGAGATTCTCTCCGTACCTCATCCCATGAAGCTAGAAGACCTCGCTATGGTTTCTCCTCTCGCGCGGCAGGAAGCGATTGACTTGCTCAAGAAGGGCAAGTGGGACCGCTCCAAGTCTGGCACGACAGAGGAACTCAAAGGAGCTCTTTTACAAGAGTTAGAAGATACCATGGCCGATCTCGGTCAAGACTCTCTCAGCTATCTCAATGTTCTCGCTGAAATCTACTCTCAGGTTGACGCCACGAGCCCCAAGGCAGAAGAGCAGCTTGCTCCTCCCCCATCACAAAGGGCTACGGTAGAAGATGTACCTGAGGAAGAAGAGAAAATTACTGAGGAAATGGTGGAAGTCCTGTTACAAGACTTACCGGTTCCTATGTGTTATGAGTCGGACGGCTCGGGGGAAGTCCCAGCTGGTGGCCTCATTATACCCGATGCGGTTGAGGTCTTTCTTTCTGA
>SDEE01001173.1:0-11607 GCA_004126415.1 Candolleomyces aberdarensis | reverse complement strand
GCTCGTTTGTCTTCCTATGTTAACTTTGTCACCTCAAAGTTAGCGTACGTTGAAGTTAGTTTGCGTGACAATGTAACATTGGCGCATGACAATGTTAACGTGCGCCAAAAAGTTAGAAAAAGTTAATTTTGTATGGAGGCACGTAAGGTCAGAATGTTACTTTATGAACCACCCATCCCGCACACCGACCCTCATATCACAGAAGCTTGTGGAGGGCGCCTCCGATATTGATTTCGCGGACTTGGACGTCGAAGAGTTGGTTCGGAATGACCCTTGGAAAATCGGGCAAGTTTTGAACTATACATGCTTACTGCATGCTCCTGAAGCAAGGATCAACGAAGCGGTACAAAAGGCATTGGAATGGCTGAAGAGCCATCAGGAGAATGAAGGTGAGTAGTCACCGTCCTTACCTTACCTTTGAATCCGTGCAGTGAACTATACTGTGAGAGGCCGCTGATGAATTGTTACATGCAGAGAGGATTCGATTGAGATTTCCTAGTAGAGAGCCGAGTCAAGGTGAGTGTATTTTATTCGAATTTTCGTACTGTGAGCTTTACTGGACTGGAAGCGGCCCCGGGCCCTGCTGTCGTTGCAGAGGCAAATCCACCGGTGCCCGAGCCTGCCGGGGGCTCAAGGTGCCCAATACTGGGAGGGGCCTACAAGATTCCTCCATCGCCTCCGCCACCCGTGAAGAGAGAACTCGAAGATGACTCCACATATTTGGGCGAGGGATCAAATGAAAACTAGGTATGCTCTCTGGCGCGCCTGATGTTGTCGTTGTGGTGCACAGCGCCTCAGCTTTATGCGGCTATTCTGAATTTCAATTGTAGGGAATAGAGGAAGCAACGATCGGATGCGGATATGGAGAACGCCCGAGGTGAAGGCAGGGGACGCAGTCAGAGGAAGAGGGATACTTTAGGGCAGGGACCTGCTGATTTCGCACCCGGATACCAACAAACATTCATTGTTCCCGACGCGTTCGAACAACACTTCGAGACTAGCCACCATCATAGTCTCAGGGTACCCGACTCGCGTTCATGATACGGATGATCTTCTAGATACTAGTGATTATAAGAGCGAGCCTCAATGTAATCTAGAAATGCGATCCAGGGTAGATGTACCTAGTATTGTAGTTAAGACGTACAATAAGGAACGATATACAACGATAGTGCGGGCATCATCCGGAATTGGGAAGATATAGTTACATGGTATAGCTTCATGGTCAACACAGTATAGTATGTACGGGCGAGGAATGTCAATATAACCGGGATCAAGTAGGTGAGCGGCGCCGCCGCCTTCTGATCGAGAACGCGGTATACGGRGATCCTGGACCGCTCCCAACTTGACGGGGCGCCGCTCCAACAGACACCATCCTATCCCATCTCTCCCAACCAGAATCATCCAGACTTTCCCGGAGGGATTGAAGTGCACTAGCAGCCCCAGGCCCAAGAGAGTCTAGCGATTGCAGATCCAAAATCGCACTCTCCAGCAGGTTATACCCCGAATCCACCACTGTCAACCTGGTCGCTGGGTCCATCCTGCTCATTACCATTGGAACCCAGGTCGCGAACAGCAGGTCAACCGAAAGGCGGGATCTAACGTCCGCAGGCACCGTAAAGCGTATCGTCTTCAACCTGGGCAACATACCCGCCGGCTGTGATGCTGAAGTAGTAGGTTTGGTTATAGAGGAGAAGAGGGCCAGGGACGGGTCTCTTTCCAGCATCAACGAAAGGTGCCTGACATTGGGTGCTTTTTGGAGGACCTCGACGAGCTCTTGTGGTCGAGCTGAAGCGAACGCTAGAGCAAGAGTGGCTAACATCGGGCAGCGGGATATGAGATCGCCCAACGTCCTGCAATGCATATGGAATTGCCCCTGTGTGTTATTGCATCCTACATTGAGAATTTTGAGGTTGGGGAGATGCAATGCCTGCCACAATTCGCCCGGGTTCAAGGTTAAAGACAACCTTTCCAGACTACGGATGGTTAGACGCTCGAGTTTGGCCATGGTGATGTTGGCGATGTCGGTGTTGGAATGCAGACTGCAATCCAGATGGCACCTCTCGAGGTTCGGAAACCTCCGCAGAGCTTTGATGCATTCCGAAATGGGCACGTAGGCGCTGGCATCGCCGGAGCGTGCCGAGTTTTCATAGCGAAATTCGGTGATTCTCGATCCAGCTATTGGAAAAGTGTCGACAGAAATGAGGTGGTTGAGGGTGAGCGAAGTGAGTTGGGGTCCGCCAGTGAAGATGTTGGGCATCGCCACTTGCCATTGCCCACGGGTAATGTGAACGGATAGTTGCTGGAGGCGTCCTATATTCCCTTTCGCTCCACTGAGCGCGTGCCAGTAAACCTTGTAGGAAGCATAGGGAGGCAGTTGCAAGAAAACGGATTTCCAGCGATGGGCTCGGCTCGCTAAATGATGTATGGTTTTGGCATTGAAAGCCAAATCGCGAACGCGAACGGCTTCATGGTCAGACCTGGAGCGGTCTAAGATAGCGATTGTGAGATCAAAATCCCTAGATCGCTCCAACCACATATCTATGAGCTTTGATTTGTCTCGGGTTCCTAATACGAATCGAATGGTGGACCAAAGTTTCGGGGTTGCGATGGCGGTTTTCCTCCAAGATCGGCAGATCTGGGTGAGAAGAAGGGGTCCGTGACGAGGGTCAAAGTTGTCGGGCAAGTTGACGCTGCGATCCTGCGTTGGGGCACCAGGGCTCCAAGAGAAAATCTCGGAGAGGAGCTCAGGGAATATTCTTAGAGCAGGTGATAGAAGTGGGCGGTGGCTGTCTGCAACTGATTTGAGATGATCTCTTCGTGCGGTCAGCTTTGGGAGAATGGATTCCAAATAATGGAGTTCACTGTCGACATCGACAAGGAACTTTTTGATAGCGTCTGCCTCTGTCGAAGAGGGCGCTTTGTTTGCCCGGAGGAGCTCAGGTACTGGTGAGATACACTCGTCCGAGCCTACTAGGTGGACGCAGTTTGAGCAGAGGACATGAGCCATGGAGGGCGAATTAATTTGGTGGACAGATATCAGTGTTCTTCGACTTGAGCCACGGCGAGTACGAAGGTCAGGAGGCTAGGGATTTTTTTGCAGATGGTGGGTGGTTGTAGATGGTGTACACTGTACAGCCTTGGAGGAAACGCACGTTTAGTGAACCTACCAAGTTTGGCATCGGCAGCGACCCCAAACAACGGCGCATGGCTAGCGTTGTTTTGCAACCGCCCAAGTGTCCAGTGTCCACCCTTCTTTCCACCGCACCACCCCCAAAAATGCTGAGATGGATGAATATGGTTGTTCATATCAAGCAATTATAAGCTGATGATGGCTTAGGGGGGTCTGCATGCAACACCGTCAACATGTTTTACGGTAGAGGCACCAAAAGAAGGCTACGTTGACCCTATTTCATTCGACATAGTGAAGAGCTCCGGAAGCTATCATTTGGGAACATTAGCATTGGATCAAGTGGCAGTATCATGGTCCAAATTAGCAAGGCCACCGGACACCGTTCCTGGCGACGCGTTCTTCGAACGCGACGGGGAAAGCAAAGCAAAATCTAGCGATGCCGTCCCCGGTAGGCATACCTGTTTCCAGGTTAAATTGACACTGTAACGAAAGCAACAGGGAACTATCTACGTCAACAACGTGCACACCGTCTAGAGTTTGGAAGAATACAGTCATATGGCATGGGTTCGTGTTGGTACGGTACAGTAAGTATCGGGAAGCGATAAAGTTGAGTGTAACCGTAGTATTAAGTGCCAGTGGCTAGGTGTCGCCGCCTTCTGATCGTAAATCCGGTATGCGGAGATCCGCCAGGCTCAAATCGATGGGACACTAACCCAACAGATATCGTCCTATTCCAATTTGCTGGACCAAATTTATCTAGACTGGCCTGTAGATATTGAAGTGCAGCTGCACGCCCGAGCACGTCCTGGAGTTTCAAATCCAAAATTGCACTCTCCAGCAGGTCATATCCCGAATCCTCCGATTTCGGAATGGCTGCTGCGTCCATCCTGCTAAGCGCCATCCGAACCCAGGTTGGGAACAACCCATCATCCGTAGGACTAAGTTTAATGTTCGTAGGCACTGTAACGCGTATCGTCTCCAACCTGGGCAATACCCCTATCTGCAATGCCGTAGTGGGTCTGGATAAGGAGGTAAAAAACAGGGATAGGTTACTCGCCGACCCCACTGCAAGGTGTTTGACATTCGGTGCCTTTCGAAGGATCTCGATAAGCTCTTGCGGTTGAGCTGAGGCGAACGCGAGAACGAGAGTGGTTAACCTCAGGCAGCGAGATATGAGACCAGGTAATTCCTCGCGATGGAATCGAAACCGGCGGTCGGGGGATCCTACAACAAGATGTGTGAGGTTGGGGAGTTGCAGTACCCGCCACAGTGCACCTGTGTCGGAGGTTGAAGCCGGTGTATCCTCGTAACAGACTTTGATGTGGAGATGTGCGAGTTTGGACATGGTAACGTCTGTAATGTTGGTGATGGGATGTATTTTGCATTTAATATCGCAGTCCTTGAGGTTGGGAAACCTCCGTATAGCTTTGATGCATTCCGCGATGGGCACGAAATGGCTGGTACTGGCTGCCAGTGCTGAGTTTTGATAAGAAAAATTGGTGATCCTCGATTCATCGATTGGAAGGGCGTCTCCAGAGATACGGTGATTGAGGGTGAGCGAAGTAAGTAGCGGTCCGCCCGTGAAGATGCCAGGCATTGTTAGTCGCATTTGCCCGATTGTAACGTGAACGGATAGTTGCTGGAGGCGTCCTATATTCCCTTTCGCTCCACTGAGCGCATCCCAGTAGGCCTCGCAGGAAACCTGGGGAGGCAAGTGCAAGAAGATGGATTTCCAGCGATGAGCTTGGCTCGCTAAAAGACGAATGGCCTCGGCATTGAAAGGCAAATCACGAAGAGCGATGACTTCACAGCCGGGACTGGAGCGGTCCAAGATAGCGATTGTGAGGTCGGAGTCCCTAGATCGCTCCAGCCACATATCTATGAGCTTTACTTTGGATCGCCTTCCTAAAACGAATCGAATGGTGGACCAAAGTGACGGGGTTGCGATGGCGGCTTGCCTCCAAGATCGGCAGATCTGGGTGAAAAGCAGGGGGCCATCATGAGGGTCAAAGTTTTCGGGTAACTTGGCGCAGGGATCCTGCGTTGGGGCACCAGGGCTCCAAGAGAAAATCTCGGAGAGGATCTCGGGGTAGACTCTTCGAGCGGGTGATAAAAGTGCGCGATGGCTATCCGCAACCGATGTGAGACGATCTCTTCGCGCGGTCTGCTTTGGGAGAATGGATTCCAAATAGTCGAGTTCGTTGTCGATGTCGATTAGAAGGTGTTTGATGGCATCTGCCTCCGTCGAAGAGGGCACTGTGTTTGTACCAAGGAGCTCAGGCACTGGAGAGATACATTCGTCTGAGCTCAACTGGACGTCGGAAACTGAGCGGAGGGTCTGAGCCATGAAGGGCGAGTGTTTGAATCGTGGTGTATAGGAAGGTTAGGAAGATGGCGATTGTGCAGATGTTGGAGTGATTGAAGATGGCTAAGTCGAATTGAAGCTAAGGTTTGGCATCAGCAGGGACTCCAAACAAGATCCATGGCTACTGTTCTTTTAGTCTTCGGAGTCCCGACGACGCGTTTTTCTCTACAATGACTACGAATTAATGATCATTATGACCCCCCAAAATGCTTGATGCAAATCCTCGACTTGTTTTCGCGACTAACGGCCTTCTAAATACCAGCAGGTACAGGAGCGAGCCTCAATGTGATCTAGCGATGCCATCCCAGACAGGTGTACCTATTTTGAGGAAAAATGTGCAATGTACGTAGCGAAAGCGACAGGGAAATATCTTATCGACAGTGCGCACATCATCCGGAATTGAGTACAGTCATATAGGTTTGTGGTTGATATAGTAGTCCTTATGGGCAAGCGGGTGGGGGTTGCCGCCTTCTGATCGAGAATGGGGTATGCGGAGATCCACGCCCATATTTACATGGCCCTACACCAACAGATATTGTATCCAGATCCCAATTCGCTGGACCAAATTTGTCTAAACTTGCCCGGAAATGCTGAAGTGCAGCTGTAGACCCAAGAGAGTCCTGGGGTCGTAAATCCAAAATCGCGCTCTCCATCAGGTCGTGTCCCGAATCCTCCGATTTCGAATTGGCTGTTGCGTCCATCCTGCTGAGTACCATTGGAACCCAGACCGCGAACAACCCATCCAAAAGGCGTCGTTCAATATATGCAGGCCTTGTCACATGTATCGTCTTCAACCTGGGCAATATATCCGGCCGCGATGCTGTAGTGGGTTTGGATATAGACGTGAACACCGGGGATAGAGTTCTATCCGATGTCAATGAAAGGTTCCTGACATTGGGCGCCTGTCGGAGGACCTCTATAAGCTCCTGCGGCTGAGCTGAAGCGACCGCAAGAACAAGAGTCGTTAACTTGAGGCAGCGAAATACGAGACCAGGGAATTCCTCGCGATGGAGCCGCGACTGCGCGTCAGAGGACCCTACAATGAGAGTTTCGAGGTTGGGGAGGTGCAATGCCCGCCACAATGTGCCTGGATCGGAGGTTCCCCCGCCACCGACCTTGATGTCTAGACGCTCGAGTTTGGCCATGGTAAAATCTGGGATGTCGGTGATGGAATGAAGTTTGCAATATAGATTGCAGTTCTTCAGGTTCGGAAACCTCCGCATGACTTTGATGCATTCAGGAATGGGTATATTGTTGGTACCAGGGCGTGCCGAGTTTTCATAGCAGAATTCGGTGATCCTGGATTCATCTACTGGAAAGGCGTCTCCAGAAATAAGATGGTTAAGGGTGAGCGAAGTAAGTTGTGGTCCGCCCGTGAAGATGTCAGGCATCGTTAGTTGCAATTGCCCGCGGGTGATGTGAACGGATAGATGCTGGAGGCGTCCTATATTCTCTTTCGCTCCACTGAGTGCGTCCCAATAGACCTTATAGGGAGGCAAGTGCAAGAAGGCGGATTTCCAGCGATGGGCTTGGCTCGCTAACAGGCATATGGCCTGAGCATTGAAAGGTAGATCGCGAAGAGTGGCGGCAAAAGGGTCAGAACTGGAGCGATCCAAGATGGCGATTGCGAGGTCGAAGTCCCCGGATCGTTCCAACCACATATTTAAGAGGTTCAATTTGGATCGAGGTCCTAACACGAAGCGAATGGTGGACCAAATTTTTGGGGTTGTGATGGCGGTTTGCCTCCAAGATCGACAGATCTGAGCGGGAAGAAGGGGCCCATAATGAGGGCCAAACGTGCCGGGTAGCCCGACACAGGAATCCTGCGTCGGGGCACCGGGACTCCAAGAGAAAATCTCTGAGAGGATCTCGGGGAATACTCTTCGAGCAGGTGATAGAAGGGCGCGATGGGCGTCCGCGAACGACTTGAGATGATCTCTTCGCGCGATCAGCTTGGAGAGAATGGATTCCAAATAGTGAAGTTCGTTGTCAACGTTGATAAGACACTGTTGGATGGCGTCTGCCTCTTTCGAAGAGGGTACTTCGTTTGTTCCAAGGAGCTCAGGCACTGGAGATATATATTCGTCTGAGCCCAAGCGGAGCTCGCATTCTGAGCAGAGGATGTGAGCCATGAAGAGTAAATGAACTTGGTGGGTAGGTGTCTTTTTTCTACTTGGATCACGGTGGATACGAAGTTCAGGAAGGTGGTGATTGTGCAGATGTCGGAGTGGTTGTAGATAGCGAGGCAAGTCGCAAGAAGTCAAGCAATACGCATTAGTTTGGCATCAGCAGGAACTCCAAACACAAAGCGCCTGTTCTTCTTCCACGACCACCTACAGAATCCGTGGTCAAGTATAACCACGTTTGTGAACATTAAGGGGGGCAGCAGCGGGTGGTTGACCGATGCTTTTGGGTCAACTTCTCTCGAACCCATTCAAGGCTATTATACCTGCGCCTCACAGCCTCGCTCACAGATGCTTGAGGCTACTCTTCATAATGACAACTCCAGGAATAGATTGTTTTCGAAGGGATAGTGAAGACTACAAGGAGCGTCCTCGGCGCGTCACACTGAAGATTTTGAACACAGGTTCGTTTGTCGGAGCATTACACGACCATCGTACAAGTGAATTCAAGCCTCGCTTCCTCATCGAACGCACCAGCGATTTATAACTCAGGCCTAGGAGGTCCAATTTGCACCAACGAATGCAGAGTCCGAGGACCATGCCCGAATGTATGGTATCAAGGGAATTCCTATTCTCTCACTTGTCCTTTCTATATGATTTCATGCGCCTAATTATTGAAAATGTTACGAAGAATTTGGTTCTACTATGGACTGGAGGCTACAAGGGTATTGACACAGGGACSGGCGAGTACGAGCTTGCGCCACMTGTGTGGGAGGCAAYTRGAGCTGCCACGGCAGCCTCTGGTCGGACGGTCTCTATTGCTTTTGCTGCAAACCCACCAAATGTCGCCGAGACAAGTCATCGAGTACGGCCGATATGTGGTCATTCTGGCTCTGGCTTCAGTACTTGGGTCCCGTTCTTCTTTGGCGCAAGTTTCGCCGGTCCACCTACTTCAAGCATTTCATCGAGCTCCGAGTTATGGCTCCATGAACAGACCAAAACCCCCGCCATGTTACTGAGTCACTTTATCGTCAGAAGAATCTGCCTTCCGTCTCTAAGTATTGCATGAGAACCGCGTTTGCGTGAATCCTTTGCACCGTAGACCCGACCTCCAACAGAGGGCTCCGACATTCCTCATCAACAGAATCAAATTTCCATGAAGCCGTTTGTGAACAGACAAAGACTTTACACAATATAGTAGAGTAAATTCAAGTTCGAGCACCCTTCCAACGGCGTTCCTTCTTCCTAGTGGTGCTCCCAGAAGCCTGCTTAGGTTCCTCCTTCTTAGGTTCCTCCTTCTTCGGTTCCTCTACTTTCTCTTCTTCTTCTTCTTCTTTCTCTTCCTCCTCTTCTTCTTTCTCTTCTTCTTCTTCTTGCTCAACCTTGTCCTCGTCATCCTCGTTCTCAGACTCCTCGCGCTTCTTCCTCCCCCTACTAATGAAACCCAGACCAGCCTTCCTCTCCTTAGCTCTCTCCTTCCTCGCTGCTTTCTTCTCCTCCATCTTCTTCTCCCTCTCCGCCACCTCCGCCGCCCTCTTCCCGTCCCTCACCAGCTTCTTGTATACTGAACAAATACCCTTCTTGCACTTTTTTCCATGCACAGTACACAGCGGTTCAGCTTCTTTGGCGGGAGCAGCGGACTGAGCCCACAAGTCGACGTCGGCACCCCCACTCGCCCCTGCTTTCTGAGAAGAGGTCGCAGCCGACGAAAACAACTTTGCAGTCCCAGAAGACGCAGCCAACCACGAAGCTTCCGCCTGGCCAGCGTACCCCACATCCCCGAAATCCTCATCGTCGTCGTCGTCCTCTCCGTCATACGSGACGARYYCTCCCATCGTCSTCATCGTCCTCATCGTCAGAGGTCCGGAGGTTGAGTCCGCGGAGGGACAACCCCGCCGTTTCGTCTACCGGCGATTCAGGCGGCGACGCCTCAGTTTCAGCGAGGCTCGGCAGACCCGGAGGCTCAAGCGGCACTTCCAGGTCCACCAGATCAGCCCAGGATGGGGAGGTTGCGCTCGCAGGACTCCGAGGAGAATTTGGAGTCTTCGGGGAAGCAGGTGAACGAGAAGCAGAAGGAGAAGCGAGAGTAAGAGGAGAAGCAAGAGGAGCGGTGTTGGTCCTCCTCGTCATCCCAGGCGAGGTGGCAAGTGGTGGGAACGCTGATGGCCCTGGGGGCCTCGTCGCGGACGCGATAGACTTTGAATACGAGAGAGGTGGAGATCGAGGGGACGTAGCTCTGGGTGACCCCGTCTGCGACGTGGACGCAGATGGCGCAGGGGCTGAGGCGATCCTATTCCCTAGAAACAAACGTATGAATTAGTCTAATGGTCGCGAGGAGTCTTTGAATAGAATAGAGCCACTCACATGGGTTACTATTCCCTGCCGCCAACGTCTGAACGGGTGCCGCCGAAGGATCTTGGATGTGGGCAGGTCGACCTCGTCTTCCTCCGCCTCCGCCTCCCCTTGCTTTTTCCGCCCCTCTTTGACCTTTCGCGGTACCTCTGCCTCTCTGGGTCTTACTTCCACTAGCACTAGAAGGAGTACCAGGAGAAGGACCACCGGAACCAGAAGTAGCCTCGACCCACTCGACGCTTCCCGGCACGAACGAAGGGGCGTTAGGCGGTGGCGGTTTAATGCCGATGGGCAAAGGACGCGCGATAGGCTTCCCGGTGGGGTCTTCCGCGAGGGGCTTGCACCAATCGGAGTCTGGGTAGGGGTGCTTAAAAGGCCTGTTTGAAATATGGTCTGGTCAGTACGTTCGAGTGCGGGATGAGGAAAGCAAATACGCACCCGTCTGTAAGGTTCCACCCTCGGTCCGTGAACCACTCGGGTTCGACTTGGATGCGCTTCCAGCCTGCATTGGATGTTGCTTGAGCGTGCGTAGCTGATTGAAGGGTTGACAGACTTACCATCCTTCCCAGCCTCCCTCGTAGTCTTGTAGATAGAAAAGAAAACGCGCGAAATCCATCGTTTCTCATCCTTCTTCGGCTTTTTGAGGATGTTTTCCCATCGGTGTTCGCCTAGGAGGTTATCCAGGTTCAGTTGACGGTCGACTTCGACGATCACTGTGGATCGGGCCTATTATCGAGTATATCAGTACTTCATTGAATCCTGTTTGGGGATCGCGGATAGGAATAGAACTCGGTAGCGAGAGCACATGAGAAGAGAAAAGAACAATATCGCGAACGAGAAGGACGAAAGAAGAAAGGAGAAAGGCACAAACCGTCGGCTTATGATGAATCCCCCATACTGGTTCATAGCTTCCTAGAACCACCGCGACCCAAAACGCAAACGCAATATAATCACCCGGTAGGTCAAAATCGGCGTTAAGCGGGTAGGGCTGGTAGACAACAAGGTACTTGGCGTCGTCTCGGATTACCGGGGATTTTTCTCGTTTGACCATTTTGCTGGTCAATGTGTTGATAGATTAGCTAGAGAGATGGACAAGACTTAGTGCAACCAGAGAGAGAGCGGCTCGCTGTCAGATGGAGAGAAAGGATGTAGAAGTGATATAGGGATGGAATACAACGAAGAAAGAGAAGGTAGAGCTAGTTCGTCAGCGTCAGCGGTGAGATGGTGACAAGCTTCCTCTTCACTTCCTTATCGTTTCGAATCCATCCCATAGGCTTTATATACCCTCGAACAGGCCGAGCTAACTACGACTGCCTCGTGGATCGATGCCGATTGAATTCCTTGCGTCATGATAGAATCTAGACGCAGAGTGAACCATCAATGCGAAGACAATGTGACCTGCTGCGGTGAAGTGGAACATCCCAAAAGTATCATTCGGGTGATGGCGAAAGAAACGATTGTCGTCGCAGAGGATTGAACGCGCGCCCGACTTTCAAGGTCCCGCCCATTGACCTCGTGATCGTGCGACCGATTATCCGGTAAAAGCAGCGATCAGCCGTCGTCAAGGACACGGAGCTTTTCCTCTGCCTCTGATTTCGTATTCCTGCAAAGGGCTCAGAAAAGGGCTCTTGGCTGCT
>SDEE01001172.1:0-11614 GCA_004126415.1 Candolleomyces aberdarensis | reverse complement strand
GCCATCCACCCCATCCTCCTCGCCATCCACCTCATCCTCCTCGCCATCCATCCCATCCTCCTCGCCATCCGTCTCTCCCTCATCGTCATCATCGCTCTCTATGCTCCCCTGGTCCTCATCACATTCAGCAACACTAGGTTCGGTATTGGGTTTAGGAGAAACATGGCAACGATCGTCTCCTTGATGACGGGTGACGGCAGGAACTTCCGAAACTTGCTGGGGCAGATGTCCAACTGCCATGCCGATTTGGTACCGCATGAACATATCCCGGTCAACGAATCTGTTTGTGGTATGGGTAGTTAGCGCCCGCAACAGCAATTGAAAAAATAAGTTTGTCGCCACCTATTCACAAAGTATTCCTTCCAATCTGACCCATCTCCAGCCATTTCGGATTGACCTTGACCATCTTCATGCACCCGGCCCAGACGAAATCGAGGTATGAGGTGCACCGCTCGTAGAACAGCGCTGGGGTCAATGAAAGATGTTGCGTCGAGTGAAGTCACCGAGGGGAAACTGACACGGTCGAGAGGTGTTGGGCAGTTAGGGTCAGGGTCGAGAGGATCGTACCATCGGACCCAGAGGAACTCCAACCGGGCAGGATTCAAGTCCCAAGTGCCGACAGGAAACTCTCCCACGTAGGAAACATGTGCATGGTAGATGCCAAGAACACGTGCATAAAGGAATGGGTGCGCATCTGGGTTATTGTGGTGGTCGGGGTTGTGAACCATGATGTTGCAACCGTCTGAATTGACGTGAATTACATCTTCATCTCGCCGGACCTCGTAAGTCGTGTACTTCACTCGCATTATCTTGTGAGAAAAAATCCGATCATCCTTGAAGAAGATATAGGACGAGTCGAGCGATGTTTGCTGATGTACCATTCCTGAATCTTCAGCGTAAGGGCTTTCTGCGACTCTGGCCCGCCGGTCGAGTAGAAGAGTTCTAAGCCTGGGAAGTAAATGCTCTCGTAGATCTGGAATAAAGGTCTGGGATCATTTAACATGGCATATTATGACCCAAAAGCTCGAGCTCACCTTTCCAAGCGGGTCAAGTCCTGGGGTGTCATCCGGGTAACCTCGAAAGAGGTCAATGAGCGAGATGGGACAATTTTGGTTGGTTCCTATGTAATGGTGAATGTCAGAGTTTTTGGCAGCCGCCCGTTGCTCCTCAATGTCCTTCGCCCGTTTCTTCTTGGTGTTATTAACCCTTTGTCGAATTGCCTTCATTCGAGCAACCTTCCTCTCTTGGCAAGCGATCTCCTTGCGAACGTTCTTTTTGGATGTGCGCTCAAACCATCGTTTGGGATAGCGATGCATACTTTCTCCCTGTCAAGAAAGGCAGTGTTCAATCGTGCTTCAGAGCTAGGAGATAGAGGAATCCACGTACAATTTCGGTCGAGGACGAATCGCTGGTTCCGAAGGCTCTAATCATTTCTACGTAATCTCCAAGAAAATGGAATTTGGGAGTCTGGATGTTCAGCGTTACGAGCTTCGCTTTGGCTCCTTTCGCCGTAGCCGAAGTCCGGCGCTTGGAAGATTTTGCTTTCATGTTGGTCGTTTCACTGACTGGCGCTGAGGTTACCGCATGACCTTGAATGTGAAGCTGTGTTGACGTTTGGCGTTTTGCTGTCGTGCCTTCGGATCCTTTGGATGACTGTGTCTGGTGTTCTGCCGTTGCGCCTTCAGGTCCTTTAGACGACTGTGTCTGGCCTTCTGCTGTCGTGCTCTCAGGTTCTTCAGGCGACGGTATCTGGTCTTGCCTCGCCTTCTTCTTCAGAGCCGCCTTCGCTGCTTTTTCAAGCCTAATACGCTCCCGGCGCTCCCGTGCTGCGACCTCGATCGCTAACTCCCTGGTCTGTATATCAGTACACACAGTTCCGATGAATGCTCGGAATTCGGCCCCTAGCTCAGCTGTGGTGTTTTCTAAGAGTTGTAGCGTGACATCCGTTTGCATTCGAAGTTTTGCGAGGGCATGCCACCTTGCGCATATGGATAATATCGAGATAACTGCTTGACCGTGTTTTTGGTTCGGAAGCAAGCCGTCAAAAACAGGAATAGCGCACTATGTTCAAAGTTTAAAGAGAACTGGGAAAGCGAAAGAGGGATCAACATACCTGTAGCAGATCCTCGTAATCTCGAGCGGCTTTCCGCTTCATCTCGGATGCTTTTAAGGAGAATCGACGAATTGTCTTGCCGAACGCTGGAACAAGCCGATACCTGAAATTGGCGGTGGTTAAATGGGTTTTAGTCGCAGAGTGCAGACAACTTACCGTCTGTCGAGCTCGAGAACAAGGACGTCGTGCTTTTGTGAAGCCTTGAGAATTCGAATGAGGTGGATGAAAAGGGTCTTCCATACACCTAATTCGAACTCGTGTAAGAGATCAATTGCAAGCGCCGAGAAGATATCAAATTTGGCAGATTTGAGCCGTTTGGAAAATGCGTTCTAGATGAAGGTATCAGCAACTCGTTCGAACTTCGAAGCTTAGCATACCATCACAGGTTGAAGAGACTGGGGCTTAAGTAGGTCATCCACCGTCTTTCCGGAGAGGGCGGCGCCCTCCCGTTGAATTTTAGATAGAGCCTTTTGAACCAGCTCACGCCTCGCTTCGTTGTCCTGTCTTGCTTGGTCCTGACGTGTCCGAACATCGGCCTCCGTCCCGAGTTGGTCGAGGTTTTCCTTTGTTACCAAGCAGCGGGGACATGGGCAATCTCCAATGTTCCGAATAGTTGCGATGAGGACCCTAGAAAGGTGATTAGTGCTTTGTGAAGGATTTTAAGGGTATTAAACGCGCTTACTTCTCAGGGTAGTCCGCCGAATAGGTGAATATGCGGATGTAGAAACGCCGCTCGATGCCATCCTGGCACATGAGGACGATCCCGTTCTCGATGGCATCTAGTAATTCGTCGTCGAGAAGAATCTCCCATTGCGCATGGAACATTTCCATTTTGCAATGTGATAGGAAAGATTTTGGAGGTAGCCTTCCCCCGAGTTTTGATGTGACAAACTCTTTGAATTCTTCGGAGGGCTGGAAGGGAATCACAAAAAGACACCCAAATTTAGCAAGGAGGTTGACAGGAATGAGCCCCGAAACATACCTTCTCAAAGTACGCAACATGCTCACATAGGTTCAAAGATGGTTTCGCGCGACGATATTTCGACTCGTTCCCAAAAAACATGTATAGAGGCCAAAGCCTCGCAGCGCTGAAATTTGCTAAATGAGTTTCGTCCGACCAGAACATCAGGCCGGTGACGACACGGGGTCGAGTACAGCCAGGGGGTGGAGGTGAATCTTGGAGTTCGCGGTGCGCCTTCAAAAAGGCATCCGAATTGTAGAGTTCAGAATAGACGCGTGTTGGGGGAGCAGCAGGATTGGGTTGCCATAAGACTTCAAACGGGTCGTAGTGGAAGTGCTCCATATCGGGGGAATTGGTGATTTTATCTCGGATGATGGTTACGATATTGCGGTGATACAGCGACCCAACCGTGTGCGTTCGCATGATCTTCCCTATTGGAACGGTAATGGAAACTGGGGTTGTTTTCCAACCGTCATCGTCAATCCATTCGCCATCGTCCTCGGAATCTCGTGAACGGCCTTCGTTTTCGTTACCGAGGGCTCCAAGCACCTGAGGCCACTTGGTGCCTGCAACATCTTCAACAAAGCCTGGTTTCTGMATAAGYTGCACGAGTTTYTGAAGACCTGAGATGGATAGTTGAGCGCCAGCACTGGTGAACCATTCCCCCAGTTCAAAGCTGCTCATGTTGGGAAAAGGACCCAAGGAAGGAGTGAGGCATGCGCCTGGAAAATCCGGTGGATCGGTGTGGTGTACCGAGTCATAGAGGTCTTCCAAGGTGATGATTGCATCTGGGTCATGAGTTGGGAACGAAGCGCTGTAATATCGCCTGAAAAGGCCAAAAGTATTGACAGGCCCTTCCTGGGTTCCCGGCTTGGGGATAGAGGCCCGAAAAGCATGTCGAACGGCGAGAGGGCCTATTGCAAGTCAGAGGTTAGCAACAATTCATTCTTTTATATTCATGAGAGGGCAGAAACATACCAATGAATCGGGGATCTTCAAATGGCACATTAGCAGCATACGTTTCAGGATGCTGGTCTTGAACTCGATACGCAGCCTTCTTGCGCCTTCCTCTGCGAAGGGAAAGAGGTAGGTTGGACTCAGGAAGAGGAGGCTCCTGAAGCCCTGTGCCGACGATGGGTGGTTGTGATGATGCAAGGGAAACGTCTTCCAGCGGTACAGGTTGTTCCAACACTGGTTGGATGTCGAGTGAATGAGGGGATTTTTCGCTACTTGAGGTTTGACTTTGGTGTTCCGAGGACTGGTGAGAGGGGCAGGGCTTTCGAAAAGATCTGATTGAGTCAGAATTTCCAAAAAAATTAAGATGAGCACAGTACCTTGTGGGGAAGATTTGAATCCGAAGGCGATGGACCCAGCGAGAGATACCGGGTTCGAGACAGCTTCAAGCGTTTCCGTTCGTCTCGGAGTATATCCGAGGTTTTCTGAGTCCTTGGAAGTGCAAAATTCCTGGACGAACAGTACGAGGCCCTATGGTCATCAAGGGATTTCTGAGTAGCAAACCCCCGACCGCAATACGAGCATTGATAGGACGACATTGGAGTCAGAGAATAATGGGTGGGAGATCTCAAGGTAGTAGGAATAGCTCCACGTTCTTGAGTACTTATAATCGAGCGAGCGTCCATTGAAAGCCTACGACTGTTGGTGGTCGGACAACGACGGTTGAACTTCGGTTGAACCGCACACAGGTCACAGCCACAGCCAACGGATCAGTTCCAGTCCGTTGTTTCACCTTGCAAGACATAGCATTCCTATCTATGCTAGAGGCTTGATTTATCGTGTTTCAACCAAGTCCAGATGTCAAAGAAATCGACCTCAAACAGCGCTAAATTGAATCGCGAAGTGCGAGAACCAATTCAATTCTTAAATGTTTCGCAGGTCAGTGTACACTGCCCTGAATGGAGCCGGGGATCCGAATCGAAACAGGCCAATACGCAGACAGAAGGAGGTGGCCATGACTCGGAGGATAAAAAGGAGGGAACCTCGAAGCACATCATCTCCACCAAGTGACTACGGCCATCCTCTAACCCATTATCCTATCCACCGAACTTCTAAGCGTGTCAACGCCATACCTCTTGTCTCAGCCCCATCATGCCGAGAGCATCTAATCTTCAAGCGTCAAACGAAGGGCCCGAGGTTGCTAGGACTCCGCCTAGGGAAGGGCACCCATACCTACGCGTCAAGCATACAGCAGCCCAAGCGACGAAGAATTGCCATAACGATGTCCAGTCCAAGGGTAAGACAACTATCCAGACGTCAATACTAGCTACTCACCGAGCGCTTCTGATGCTAGAAAATATCCCTGCAGCCCCCTCTACAAGGGCTGAAAGATACAGAAACAGAGAAAACAGGCTCACTCGTAACACCGTCAACACCATGAAGGCTGACCCTGCAGAAGACCCACAGATTCCGCAAAAGCCCAGCGGAGACTCGGAGCTCGTTGAGAGCCTGACGCAGAAGAACGCGAAGTTGGGGAAGAGGGTAAACAAGCTGAGGCGAACGACGGTGAACTTGTGGGGATTGGCGGACAGTTACAGAGCTCAACTCCAACGCACTCTTGGGGAGAAAGCCAGGGCGATCAACGACTTGAGAAAGGCCGAGGAACATGGGGAACTCGCTGAAATGATATGGCAGGAGGAGCGGGCCGGGCTGCTGGAGGACTTAGAGAAGGCAAAAGAGGGGTTAGAGCGCATTGAATCCGCCAATCTGGCAGAGAGGCTGAGAAGCGCGGAGGAACAAGCAGAGAAAGCTGGCCAGGCATGGAAAGCTGAAAAGGCTGAGCTGAAGGAGGAGTTGAAGTTGGCGGAGGAGCGGATAGTCGAACTTGAAACCGCCGATATGGCGGAGAAGTTGCGGGAGGCGCAGGAAAGCATAATGAAAGAGCATACACGCGCGATGAGCTTATGGCTGGCTCTTGGCAAAGAGCGCAGAGAGATACAAATACTTCGGGAGGCTTTGGAAACCGGGGAGTACCCGACAGGCGTTGGGCAACACATTGGTGAGGATCTCCCCTAGACAGAAATATCCTCTGAACAGACAGGGTCGTGGTACCTTTCGGACAATTAGATTTTGTACATGAACCAAGGACATTTGGAAGCATTATCGCAGTAGTAGCTCCACGTATATTTACGGATCGTAAATCTTGCTAAACGATGTATATACAATATATCTTGGGAATTTATACAGTTTACCGACCGACGCTGTCCGCCGATTAGCTTCGTCACAATTGAGCATTCCAACGTCTCCTGGCTAGCACTCCATGAGGGGCTGCTTGTAAGCAATGGCTCAGGGTTGAAGTCGAGCTTGCACCTGTCGACGAGCCTGAACTTTGTGCGGAAGCAGAGCACCGAGGCGGTGAGTTGGAATTCGGTGATACACCTCGCTGAAAGCCTTGTGACTCCTCTGGAGCAAAAGTCGATTAATCACGTCCTAGAGCGAGGGACCTGTCATTCGCAAGATCAACGGGATGGTGACTAGAGAAGCTTACGTTCCTCCTCCGTTTCCACTTCAACCTCGGGCTCCTCGTTAATCTCTTTGGCCAGTTCTCCACCGACATTGCCGAAGTTGGGCATGACAATGCCAGAGTCCTTGAGTCCCTTCTGCATCCGTTGAAGCTGATCATCCAAGAATTCCAACCATTAAGTGGGTTCCCAACGGGTTCAGCTCTTCCGCAACGGAAGAGGAGATGGCTAGATGGGCCAGTAAGCCCTGGTGAAGGAATAAAAATTGTGATGTAGCTCACCGGAGTGGGTAGATGCGACCGATGAGCCTTGGCACATTCTTTTTATTGTATAGATCGGCGAGCCCAAAGATGAATCCCTCTGGATGGTCTTCCTTGCGGACAAAGATGAAGAAGACCTTGACGTCGTCAGAATGCCTGACATCCGATTTCGATGTCTGGGGTATGATGTTCGTTAGTCCATCAACGACCACATTCACCTGTGACAGTCCAAAATCAAGAGAGTTTTAGCTGAAATATTCGGCGAACTGCCTCCCCTCATCGAATGCCCGTACAAGTTTCGCCAAACACAACACCGTTCCTCAACCCTCCCTCCATCTCCACGATACCCTTCAATCAATGCCAATCCTCTCCAACGTGACATATCTTTATCCAGGAGTCCAGCCACGGCGTTCTGGTTTGGGGACGACGCAGCCATAAAGCCCCGATTAAAGGAAGAGTTCTGGAACCAAATTTCTTTGAAGGCCATATTAATGAGCCTTGCGAGGCGTTTTTTCCTACGTAAAGCAAGCTCTTCTGCGGAGAGGAGGGGAATGGAGGTTAGTGCCGTCCGTGTGGTCTCCCCCAACACCACTCGCAATTCGGAGAAGGTGCCGACCGAGTTCCGTTGAAGGGCGTCCTCCGGCGATACCAAGGAAATCCCGGGAGTGGATCGTTTTCTCATCTTGTTTGCCATGTACGAGCTGTGGTAGGTTCGAAGAGGAACGACTGAGTTCGGATTTGTTGGTGTGGATGGGTTACGGGAGTGGCAGGCGTCGGTGGCTCGTTATTATGAGAACAAGGAAAGCCAAACGACGATTGGCTGGTTTTAGATGGGATAGTCGAAGTGGGTCTGCGAGCTGAGAAGAGAATCATGGCGACGAGTAGAAGCCCTGGGATGACGTTGGGTTGCGTCGAAGGGGGGAGGGTAGGGGATGCGAATCGGTTAACGGACTCGGGGCGATTGGCGTAGCAGAAATATCTTGTTCCCCACTTCTTGGATGAAACGACAAGAACGGCTTGAGTCGTTGTTTTCGGGGTAGTATCTCTCGAAAAGCTCGATGAAGTAGAGTTGGGGTCCTGCAATCTGGAAAGGATGCTGAAGGAGCACATAACCTTGGACAAGGGTCGCGATGTGGAAGGCAGACGGACACGACTGGGTATGAACGAGTTTGGTGAATCGACTTCAACACTGATCCCAGTGGTACTGGATAAGAGCGGGGACACAATGACAGGTGCAGGCGCCGTCTGTCGTTCAAGGTACGTCGAGGTCCTCTTCAAATCAGAGTGCAGCAAGACGGCGCATGTTCCGATGTTGCAGGGTGAGAGGAATAGGAAGAGCTGATGCCCGGCTTGTTGGACTACTGCTTTCCAGTACCGCCTCCTGCGACCGCCACTCCTATTTGCTTCCAATGCTATTACTAGTGATCAATGGGCTTGATACGGTAAAAACATTGGTTGAAAGCTTACCTCACTGGACTCGGGATTCGACCAACCAACCGCTCTCTGTCGGTTACATTCCTCCCACTTTCCCGGTATGCAAGCTATATCCGAGTCGATGGGTAGGCCTGGTCGATGGACTCGAGGAGACAGATCCAGTGTTGAGAGAGGATCAAAACACTTGGTTTCGAACCATGTTGAGACGACGGAGACCCAGCACGACGATCGATCGCGGATTTGCGCGTGCATTCACGAGAATGGCTTGGTTGCCTGTCTCCCTCAATGCTCATGGGTCGACTACTTTAGGTGGCTTCATCGACGAGAGCGGTGTTATCGATACAAAGCGGTTGCAAGTCGTGTTGAACGAGATAGCGTTATGCGTTGTGAGAGAGAGACATGCCACATCAATTCCGGCTGCCCTAGCACGCTCCCAGCGTCAAAAATTCGCTAGGAGATTTGCTTTTTTCGACTTCCTTCACCTCAGCGACCCTGTATGCAACCCTGCATACGGACCAGTATTAAGCAGATATTTCCATCGATGAAGCGAGTTCTCCCGCAGAAATTCGGATTTCATTTGTGTTCAGTCCAGCCTTTGGCGATAGCGACATATTCAGATGGTTCGTATATGACAACACAACTTTCGTGTGGTATAATACATAGGATGTACACATGGAGGGGGCGGTGGTGATATTAGCAGTAACTGAGCCTAATGCGACGATGCAATACGAGAAGCACCTATCATATTTAGTACTGTTAAAGGATCTGGTAAGTCGTCGTCAGATTCATCTTGAACTGAGAAATCTCCAGAGTTGATTTCCCACTCCGAATCAGAAGATGCGTCGTTCTGTGGTGTGGCTGGAGCTGAAGCGAACTGGAGGTAGTAGTCATAGCCTCCAGAGTCACCATCGGCGGTACCATCCTCATAGTTCTCGCCGTCGTTCTGATCGTCACCGGTCTCGTTGGCTTTGGCCAAATCGTCTTCAACAAGTCTGGGTCGTTTTGGACAGGAGTGTGAGTAAGGATATCGATGCTTTGGCATCACAAATCCGCATCTTGCACATTGGACAAACAGCTTCCAAAACTCGAAAGCTGAAAGTCCTTCCTCCCATAGGAAGTCAATCTGGCTTTCAGTCTTCTCAACCTCTTCCGGAAACTCCTCACGTATTCCTATAAAGGTGGCAAGGTTTGTGAAACTACTCAGAAGATATAACTTTACTGACTTACTCTTCAATTCGTTTTTACCCCTTGAAAAGTTTTCATCATCGGTGTGCGGGGTAAAAAATTCTGCGGAGACCCGTTTCAACCCTGCATAGAAACTTCTCTTCATCGCTTTTGAGGAAGTCGAAGACGGTGTCAATGGACTTTGTCGGTGTGCCTAACACTTGGATTAGATGTGACAGCATCGGATAGTAAATTAATGTGCATACTTCGCTTCGTGTACTTCTTTGTGAGCAATACTTTGCAGGCAAAGAACCTTTCTAAAACAACTGGCCGAGTGTCAGAATTCGTCTTCAGAAATTGGATGTCAGGCAATTTTTACTTACCGAAGTAACCGCAGGAATCTTCACTTGTGCACTCAGCAACCCACTCTCCGATGAAAGGTCAACGATTCGGATCGTTCTTATGCGCGCTCACAGATTCAAGAAGTCGAATTCGTGCCTCTGTGTAGCCTAGGGTGTCGTTCAGATAGGCACATAGGCAGCATGGACTGAGGAAGAAGTGGGTGAGCTTATATGCTGAGAGCTCGTCTGGTGGAACACGGTTTCCTTCACTATCTGCAGGCCTAAGTAAGACATTGAGTTATCCGCTTTGGAATTGTGGGAGTAAGGAAACCCACGCACCATGGCCACATTCGCAGATCGTTGTGCCGAGCCATCCAGTGGAGGATGTAAGCAGGCGACAACTTATTTCCTGCGAACTGATGAGCTGCATCGAGGATTCGACGCTGCATCAGGGGAAGCCGAGCAGCGCGAACGGAGGCAGGGGCGCGATACAGCGTCATGCTTGGAAAACTCAAGATCCTCTGTAGAAAGGAAGCTATCGAGGGGGTGTGATTGAGACTGGAAAAAGCATCGTGTCCTTTTATGCATACCACCGCCGTACAGGGTCGGTGTATCTACTGCTAATCCTAGAAAATCGAAGGGTCCGATCTTAGTAGTATTGAGTGCGGCAATACCTTGAGAGTTTCAGGAAAAGAAGGAGAGATCGGGACGCGACCTTGGTTCGTTTGCAGTTCAATGTTTGTGGTTGAGTCTGCAGACGATGTCGGGTAGCTGAGAGTCATAGTATTGAGGCAATGCGCCGTTCGAGAGTGCTAGTTCTCTTGAGGGAACATTAGCATATTTTTACTTGTCAGATGGATGGGATGGAGTACGATGACAAGCTAGTAGGCACCGCCATATGATTGCAGTGGATAGGATAGGACAAGATAGGTGCCGGGTCCCAGTCAAGAACGGCCCAGTCGACACTGTGACTGAACGACTTCGTCTCTAGAGTCTTGAACGGAACATGACTCATTCACGTTCTCGGTCAAGAACTTACCGGAATTGTGTTCGTCTTCTGCACTTGCGGTTCATTGTTCAACCCCTGTGAACGAGAAAGCTCCAAATTGCGATGGTAGAGGAAATGCAGCGCGACGTGAAACGTTGACGCAGACCGGCGGAGCTGACCAAGAGTGCGACTTGGTTTCAGTCTCAATTTAGCCGACGGATCGACACTGATGCGATATTCAATATGAAACTGGAAAGACAAGGGTTCATATATCATATCGATAATACACTCTTACTATCCATTTTAACTCTTAAGATAGGTAGGTAGACAAAGCAGTATGTGGCTACTGTCACACAATGCTGGTGATTGGTAGGAGAACGTCCAAAGGCAATCGTACCCGAGCGGTGGCTCGAATCGACGAGTGCCGAAATTTGGAATATGTGGGATTGTAAATAGTCGTCAGCGGGTGATTGATGATCGAGTCCACCGGCATTAGTAGCGAAAATCTTCGCTTTGACCTCGAAGATCTCGCTTCCGCAGTTTCAGCAATGTGCTAAATACTAGTGCCCCCTGCCAGTGCAACAAACTGAAGGCTGTCCTATCCCTGAAACACACAATGCGCAACAAATCGAAGGCTCACCTCTGTCTTTTTTGTTGGGCACCGAGTATATAACCTCTACGGACCTCCGGGCAACAAACCATCACCATGGCTCCTCACTCCAACAAAGAGAACGAAAGGCCAATAGCGCCTGCATCGTCAAACGAAGCACCTCAGTCACCTGGCTCAGCCCACCTCTTAGGTGGGTGAATATTGATGAGCCGCTCCACCTTAAGGTATGCTGAGCCACCTGGCTCATCCACTACTGGCTCACCCTGG
>SDEE01001171.1:0-11700 GCA_004126415.1 Candolleomyces aberdarensis | reverse complement strand
TTTCAGGGAGGTCCGCAGGAAGGATGGATAATGAAAAGTCCAAACCAGAGGTCAACAGCACGCGCGAAGACGGGAAGAATCGTACGGTGGTGACACCACTCAGATGCGGGCGAGAGTACACCTTGCTCGAATTCGCAGTTGCAGTAAATTTCCGGGGAGAGTATGTCGATGTAGATGAAATGGAAGATGTCGGATATATGAGGACTGATCCATCAAGGAACCCGGTGGCGAATCGAGACCCGTCTGGGGAGATGTCAAAGGCCTCTATTCGTTTGGGCTAATGGACAGACAATATTAGCCACTTGCAGGGGATCCAATGGTAGAACGCACATTCGTGGGATTTGCTTTCTCTTCATCTATATATTCTTGTGAAGAGGTTAACACTCGGACGTTTGAAATGCCCAGTGCAGCCGCCGAGACGCGATAACCCTGCATCCATGATCATAGACATTCAGTAGACTGCAGACCATTGGCTTCACGATATCGGTGTTATGACATACACTTCTACCCCCTTCCAAAAGCTCGAAGTCCAAACTCGTGTCTCCAGGATTGAATCTAACGAGATTGCGATCCCGTTCGTCGAGCTCCACATGGATTTTGGTGTGAATAGATGGTTCTGAGGTCTTGTAGCAGGAAACCCAGAACTTGTCTGTTGGTACAACGCCATCATTGACTTCTTCAATAATTTCACCTGCTGTTGGCTGGATAGTGACCACCGGAACAATCACTGAATTCGGCGCAGACATTGGCGAAGGTTGGAACGAACAAGCGCACTGGCGAGCACGGCCTTACTGACAGCCTGTAATCCGTTGTTTGTCCTTGCTGAGATCTAAGGCTGTTGCCATTGGACAACGCCAGGCTCACCACTGGATCTACCTTCAAATTTAAATGAAGGCAAGAGATCGTTCAGAAATCTCTTCATCGTTAATTATGACGCTGGTAGACTTCCCTTTCAACCCGTCCTTTCGTTTAAATGTGTCCGGATGTACCAGCGCGGATGAATGTGCACCATAATAGGAATTGATAATGGTGACTACAGCTAGACATTGCCAGTGATTTTCTCTGCCCATTGAATTTAACTCATTGAGGTGAATCACACATTCCTCAAATACCAGACAAGCATCTGTGCTAATTTAATCGCTGTCTCGTTGAGAAGTGGCGAAGATTTCTGTCTTTCCGAGCTAGACGCATGAAAATTCTCGAGATGTGTACGCCGTTAATTCGTGGGAACGGTTACCTTCGCGTCCGTCGCGGGAGTTGTTCCCCTTTCGACTACATAGTTTGATATCACTGCACCACTTCTTGATTGATTTCGCCCATCCAGTCATCCAGGTTTATAAGGCACTCTGTTTGAATCCGTTGTTTCTCTTTCCAATCATGTCCGTACCCTTGTACCAGCAATCATCCGGACCTTTGAGGACAAAGCGTAATTTCAAGGGCCTTCAACTTCCTAACGAGCCACCGCCTTCCCCTCCTCCACCAGCAGCAGCCACTGAGGCTGCCGCAGGAGCTCCCCCTGCACGAGCACCCAGACCGTTACCCAGACCGCTGCCTATACCCGGAGCGGCTGCTGGAAAACGCAGGCCGCCCCCACTTGCAGACGAAGGAGGTCCTGCGCCCATACCTTTTCTGCCTCCTCACCTTGACGACTTTCCGGAAGAGAGTCCAGCGACAGGTCGACACAGCGCAATGCAAGCCACGTTGTCGGAGAAGCTCGCGAAGCTGAAGCTGCAGATCAACCTTGACCTCAAAGGCGGTGACCTCGAGAAGCTCGCTGATCTCGGGCAGGGAAACGGCGGAAGCGTTGAGAAGGTGAAGCACATACCGACGGGAACTATTATGGCTAAGAAGGTGCGGTTTATGGACGTCTTCCGTGTCTTCAAGCTGATTGACGTTTGACCTCTTCTCAAGAGCGTGCTGATCGACGCCAAGTCGTCCGTTCGCAAACAAATTCTTCGCGAGCTAGACATCATGCACGAGTGTAACTCAGAGTACATTATCTCTTGCTACGGTTCCTTCATTGAAGACCCGAACGTCTGCACATGCATAGAGTTCATGGACAAGGGGTCCTTCGATGGCATCTACAAAAGTTATGGAGCGCTCCCGGTTGAGGTCGTTGGAAGAGTGGCGATGTCAGTTCTGGAAGGGCTGACATACCTGTACGATGTGCATCGGATCATTCATCGAGGTACGTGGTTAGCATCTACCACGCGAGGCTCTATAACTCATTGTTTCAAGATATCAAACCGTCCAACATTCTATTTAACTCGGAAGGACAAATCAAATTATGTGACTTCGGTGTCTCCGGAGAGCTCATCAATTCTATTGCGCACACCTTCGTAGGAACGTCGGTGTACATGAGTGTGAGTAAAACTCCAAAATATCTCAACTGAGGCGCGTTGTCCTGATTATGATACGAATCAAATTAGCCCGAGCGTATCCAAGGCGCTGATTATTCTGTGAAGTCTGACGTGTGGTCGTTGGGCATCTCACTGATTGAGCTTGCGCTCGGTGCCTTCCCCTTCAGAAGTTGCTCAGGCGTTATGAACTTCCCGAACTTGTTTGCCTCTTTAACGGACGTGATCGACTTGTCGGTGAGGTACGCTTGAAAATATTGAACCTTGAAGCACCCTTCTGCGCGAACACCGGGAGTGATTCTGAACCCCGAAGCTCCGATGAGGTGGGAAGCCGGGTCTCGATAGTACTTCGAGCTCGAAAGCTGTGTGATGCGTACAGCGTTTTCATTGGAAATCTGAAGGACCTGCTTGGCAAGAGTGTGATGCTGGTCTGTTCTCCACGCCATGCATCGATGCTGACTGCTACTGATCTCGGCTCCAACGTCGACATACCATTGGCCTGTCTCTTGTAGCGAATAAAGTTGAAGGCCATTCTTAGCGAGGAAGTCGTCCAGGGCCGCATCTGCGTTGGCGAAGTCAAACTGATGGCGACTGGTGTTCTTCACACCCCGAATTTCATGAAGGAAGACGAGATTCTCTGCCCATTGGACACCGTTACCGGCCAGATACCGACGTAGAGTATCGCCGAAGTCCTGAAGGCGATCAGCAGGGAGGATACGAGTGCCGAGAGCGAGCTTCCCAGACTGCTGGCGTGCTCGGAACATCTCAGCCCTGTAATCCGGAGGTAAGTCCCCTCCTCGGTCCAACAAAAGCTCCTGCAGAGTGGGGAGAAGTCCCTTCTCGTAGAAATCCACCTGTTCCTCCTGTGTGAGTCGGAAGGATTTGCGTTCGGCACTATAAAGGTCGGGAAAGAGAACACGAATGGTGTTATGGATGCCCCATTTGCCGAGACCCAAGTTGGGAATTTGGTGAACCATAGCTACGTAGTCGCCCTGAGGTTATCGTAGAGTGAATAATCATAGATACGAGAAGAATAGGAATGGAACTGCATACCGTAGTATTCGTGAAGCTATACGTCAGATGTATACTTCTCTTGAGTGTATCTTCATGCTTTGCAATCGGCCAGATAGTCACATCTTGGTCACGAATTTGGATATGTTGGTCGATTCCAAGGACGGAATCGTAGTCCCTCGAGATGCGAAGCGTTTCCACATCTTCGTCTTCAATACGGTTGCGATAGACGTCAACGTTGGTCTGACGTTTTAGCCAGATTCCGGTCAAAACAAAGTTCACGAAGTCTTCTGTTCGGTTGGACTCGTGAAGCTCGTGGGCAACGTCGCAAAATTCCTCCAGCGTTAGAGTGTCGACAGGGAGTTTGGGGTCCGCCATCAAGAACAGACGTGGAGTGAGCTGAACGGATAGAGGTGGTGAAGACGAAGGGTTGAGAACAAAAGAGAGAAAAGGTAAAGCGGAAGTCGTTAGCCTCGGTAGATGGGCTCCAGGGCGCTATATATCTGGAATTGTCAGACCTTCGTCTCTGAAGAGGTGAGTCGTATCGGGCAATACCCGTGCAGACACGAGATCAAGTCTGAAACTGTCCCCGCTTCCTGAGCTTCATTGGACAGCGTGTTTCCCATTCAATTGAGCAAAAGTTAAGCATCCTCACCCGGATGTTTAGTCGAAAGAATCTTGAGTTCTAGCGGTATATCTCTATGAGGACACTACCTTGTATTGCTCCCTGCTTCCATGATTCATGAAACACAGGCTTAGCTGCACCGCCGGCACCAACTGCATGAGGAACACCTTCTTTGAAGGTATTCCTGATTAAGTCACCTCGAGCACATCAACTAACTTGTGTCCTATTGTCCTCGCTTTCCAGGAATCTTCGAATCCCGCTGACATGTTCAACCTCGTGTACTGGCTTGAGAATCATGAAAAAAGCTAAGCTCTGGTCTCACCATGCTGCCGTATTCTTGCAGAGATCATGGGATGACTCTCCGATTCCCTTGCGAGTTCCCGCTTGCATTAAAATTGCCCATGCGGTATGAGCAACACGTTCATTGGTTAGAAGCGTAGACATTCAATGCAGTGGCAAGGCTTGATCCGCACACCAAAGTCTTCGACACATGTCGAGGGTTCGTGGATTCCGCTTGACAACCGGTTACGTTTCCACTTTTATTGTAACGCGAGGTCATTAGAACACTTGCAGAGCTTGTTGCAGATGCCTCATGCATTAATTGACTTATAGTGTACAGAGCTTTCGCAGAACCGAAGGGCCAGTGAGAGATGTTCTTCTCCCGGTTGATTGAGATGCAATGCGGAATCTTCGAATCCTTCGATTGAGCATGATGCAGCGCGGAATCTTCGAATCCCTTAACCGAGCACGGTTCAGTGCGGAATCTTTGAATCCCCTGACTGCGCATGATGCATTGCGGAATCATCGAATCCTTCGACTGAGCATGATGCAGCGGAGAATCGTCGAATCCCCTTACTGCGCATGATGCATTGCGGAATCATCGAATCCTTCGACTGAGCATGATGCAGCGGAGAATCGTCGAATCCCCTGACTGAGCATGATGCAGCGCGGAATTTTCGACTCCCTCGACTGAGCATATGCAGTGCGGAATCATCGAATCACCCAACTGAGCATGAGCAGTGCGGAATCGTCGTATCCCTCGACTGAGCATGATGCAGCGTGGAATCGCCGTCTCCGTTGACTGAGCATGATGCAGCATGGAATCGTCGTCTCCCTCGGCTGAGCCTCGACCGAGTATGATGCAGCGCGGAATCGCCGTGTCCCCCGACTGAGCATGATTCAGCGCGGAATCGTCGTCTCCCTCGACTGAGCATGATGCAATGCGGAATCGATGACTCCTTCGGTTGAGCATGTTGCAATGTGGATTTGTCGAATCCTTCGGTTGACCATGATGCACGTCTGAACCTTCAGTTCCTCCCTTCAAGGATTCTCATCCGATTTCAAATTATAAGAGAATAGGATCAGTATACAGTTTCAAGATTCTCATCCCGAAGTCCATCTCTCAATGTATTGGGTTATCGAACACGCCATGCGCCTCGACACGCTGAACGTGTCAATCTGTGGAATCCTCGAGGACGAATTTAACTTTCTCTTGATGTATCTATGGAAGTCGAGCATGACTCGTCGATTCCTTCTGACGAACTCCGTTAAATGTCTCTACCTTACAATGACAGAACAACATCATTGAGACGGAAATTAGTTTCCGCAGCTTCGTATGTGCATCCAGCATTTTCTTCTGCCGTAGAACCCACTCCAATACAATTTAAAATTCTTATTGTCTCAGTACGATCCATCGTCCACGATACAGTCTGGTGGGACCAACGAACCTGGTTCTTTGGAAATGAGGCTCGACCTCGTGCTCGTTCCCGACTTGTTACATACACGGATCCCGACAAGTCACATATTGCTACATATAAACAGGTCCAGAGGCGTGTCACACCAGCCCCAACACATCCTATCTTATCCTTTGCTCAGTTGAGCTCATCTACCAGCCATCATCACTCACCATCGCTCGCACCTACCTGCCGTGCTCCTCGATCCACGTCAACTACCAAGAGTTTTGAAATTGTACCGTTCGTTGCTTTCCTTCTATCTCTGAAAGTTCTGACACTGGGAATCCTCGATTAATGCAGATCCGTGTCTCTGTCTTCGATTCACCTTTTTACCCACACTACCTCACGATGCCCACCCATACTCCCGCCAGCGCGCTCATCAAACTGTTCTTTGCCATGCATGGCGCTCCCTGGATCTTTCCGAGATGGCTCGAAATCACAGGCCTCAAGCATCCCTTCAACCCCAAAAGAGACGAACATATACCTAAGGATCTGACTCGAGCGAAGATCAACGCGATCGAGTCTTACTTCTCACAATACCATGCCAAACCAACCGAGGACGAAAAAATCAAGTTTGCTATGAAGTTGAAGCAGGATGGTATTGAGACGGTGCCAGGCCGTGAATTGTGGCGAAACTGGGTGACTTCCCACTACTCGACTCACTGGAAGATACACAGCCGCATCGCTAAAATCTTATCGTCTCAAGGCATTCACCCGGAGCAACTCATGGCAGAGACCGGAGATGATTCACCTCCGAATAGCGCGTCTTACCTCCCCATCGTACTTGATGATATTGGACGCGAATTGTTTGGCCCCGAAGCTCTCGACTCGAACGGCAGACTACTCACCAAGCTTCGCGATCCAACTTTGATATTGGCGCAGAGAACCTGGACGTCACAAGTGAAAAATATGGGGCCAAGGAAGCTAAGGTTAGAAAAGATGCTCCAGCAGGCTGAGGAAAAGTTATCAAGTGAGTCGATCCACGTTCATTGTTCGATTGGTCTCATGCTGTCTTATGCAGATCTCGAGGCGGGCGACATTACAGTGAAGTCCATTAATAAAGCTATCCGAGCCATCGCCGCCTTTGAGAATGCATGTTCCGCCTCCCAGTATTTGTCTACGATCGAAAGCCTCAAGGAGCGCCTCGAGCCCTTTATACCAGATGAGCCAGTGAAGCCGAACAGTGGAGCAAAGACCGTTGCCAAGACAGGTACATCTGATCTATGCTCCCTTTCTCCGTCTATGTCTCTAACTTCATCTTCTTCGTCAACAGTCAAGCGGAAGAAAGTTACGAAGGATAAGTTGGCTCAATCGGCGACACCTGAGGAGGTCACCAGGCTCCTCGAGACTTATGACGCGTATTTTGGACATTCCTCGAGCGTCGATGAGGAACTGGACACTGAACAACCCCAAGGCATCTCTTTTGGGCAACCGATAGAAGGTGCTGACCCTGGCGTTCAAGTCGAGGCAGGGATGACGACTGGCCAATTGTCGTCTAGGCTCGGCTTAGGCCCAGGCAACATGCCCTTTTTATTCAACACCGTTCGTCATTCTGGAGGGTTCTCAGCATGGTCAAAGGAGTTTGAGGAAGCCTGTCAGTCAAAGTCTGACTCCCTCGAACGGTTCTCACTTCAATGGCATCAACTCTGTGGAGTACATGCGGCTTTGCGTATGGTGCTCACCACGACCCCCCAACCGACGCATTGTACCGGCGTCCTTTTTGCTGATGACGTTGGGCTGGGAAAGACGATACAAACGTCCGCCATTATGGCCATCCTCGCGGATCTATGCGTTCTGCAAGAGCGAAATCTGGCTCTACCTCCCATTGCTCGTGAGTTAGCCTTGTTGAAATCAGTCTGAATCACAGTTAACGTGTTGCCTTGGGTGAAATGCCTTTCCTCAAGGACTCCAAGAATATCCCGTCGCTCCCCCACCTTATCATCGTCCCGGGTACACTGCTTCGGCAGTGGGAGCACGAGCTCCAATGCTTTTTCAAGAATAAGTCGGTCGATATTTTGATGTATGAATCTGGGATCAAGGATCATGAGGAATTTTGGAAAGCAGACGGGATTTATCACAGCTCGAACCATCCGCCGTCCCATCGCATCATCTTAGCAGCACAGTCGGTGAGTAATGAGATGTTCTCACAGTCATTACCCGAGTCCTTACATTGACGTCACAACAGGCTATGCACCAAGATTACGGCCAGCTCTACACGAGTAAACGTGCCTCGTTGAGCTTCCCTTGGGAGTATCCTGGGCGCGCCGCACAATACAAAGCTCGCCTACCATTTACCCTTTACAGCCAAAACTATCTTACTGTGGCGATCGACGAGGCTCAAGGTCTGAGAAATCCAGGAGCGAAGCATTTATCGGCTCTTCGGATTCTCGAGCAGGCTTCAGTTCGTCTGATTCTCACTGCTACCCCTCTTCAGACGTCGACCAAGGTTAGTGTTTCAGAACCTCTTCCTTATCGTCTAAGCTTACGACGTACTCGAAGGACATAACGGCCATGGGACGCCTTACAGGAATCCCATACTTCTTCTCTGACGAGTCACGCACAGACCAATCCGCCGCGAATGCTCAACTGAGACGAGCGAAGATTGAGAGAGACCAAGATTTCGAGGAGTTCACGGCTGACAACGATCCAGTAAAACTCGCGCAAGTCGACATCAGCAAACGACTTGCAGCGAAATTCCAGAATCGGGTCATACGACGGGTTGCCACGAGCCTCGATGTGGATGGAAACCCTCTAATCTTACTACCACCGATTGACGTTATCGAAGGTATCCTCCATCTGACGGAGCGTGAGCGGGAGATTCTCGATGAGATTACTCTCAGCGGACTTGGCGAGTGAGTATCCTATCAGTTTCATCACCGACGTGACCTCGAACGTTCTGCCCACCACAGTGCCTCCAACGCAAACAGTCGTAATGCCACTTCCCAAACGTTCTATCTCGAGCACCGTATGGGAGTGACGTTTGCGAGAGCAGACCCTGACGAACCAATCCCCGTCTTCAAGACCATCAAGGAGTGGGAACAACAGATGAGCACAAAGATCAACGTTCTCGTTATTGTTTCGCGATACATACTAACCCGAGACGACATGCCGCCAGTTCGGTTCGAGAACGGTGCACCGGTACTCTCCCCAGCGCCTACAACTCTCCGCTTCACTCGAGAAATCAAAATTGTTATCTATCAAGAATTTCCGTTGTACACAGCGCTGGTCATCAACGTAGGTATTCAACCCGTTCCGTTGTCTTAACTATATCGCTGATCGATTTCTAGATCTTCCAATTGTACAATATCCCAGTCCTTTCAATCTGCGGTCGTGATTCATTTGAACAACGTGCAAAGATCGTTCAGAGGTTTAACGAGGACCCTAAGTGTCGTGTCCTCATCTTCTCGAAAGTGGGATCGACGGGTCTCAATCTCACGAGAGCTAGCTTTATCTTATTCCTAGTACGATCTTCCGTTTTAAAACTGACTTCGCACTGATGAAACCCTCAGGACCAGCCGTGGTCTGCGCAAGATGTGCGCCAGATCTCTGGACGTGTTTGGCGCCAGCGTCAGCGCCGCCCTGTCACCGCCATCCATCTCCTCGCCGCTGAAACAGCCGACATCACTCTATCTTCGCTTGCACAAGGCAAGAAAAATATGCTCGATGCGTTTCTCACCACCGATACTTCCAAAGGTGTGTTATTCTCCTGTGATTCTACGATCTACTCACTAAGAACCCTTCTTCCAGCGCTGCTAAGCGTTATGACAGGGAACGTACTGGATGACACCAACGATCCGTACCAAGGTAGGCTTCTCTCCTGTGGTTCCACAATTTACCCACTGAGCCTCTTCCAGAGCAATTGAGCGTCGTGAAGGAGAACGTTCCGATGGACGGTGACGATGAGCAAGGGGAGGAGCAAGTTGAAACGGCCCCCTCAAAGAAGAAGAGGACGAAGAAACAAACCAAGACAGCCGAGTCAGCAACCGAGTCGAAAGGTAAAGGGAGAAGGAAGACACGGAAGTCGGTCCCAATCATCCTCGACGACGAAGAAAACGAAATCGACACGGTTGACTTAGGTGAAGCATCGAAGACGGCTCTGGCTGGCGGGCTCCATACCGACCCATCAGGAGATTCCGATGTGGTCGATACAGTCACCGATACCGATACCGTTGACCCTCTCACCGACACCGATCACGTCTCCACGAACGAAAGTGGGTCGGAACCCTATGAAACCGACCTCTCCATGCACGCTGCCTCAAGTTCTGGCGAGTGTAATCTTTGTTATCATTCATGCTAAGGAATTTACATGTCTACAGAATTGCCCGATTCGTCGATCGCAGGTCTCGGAAGCCTCGTATCCTACGGGTCATCAGGTGAGCATACAGATCATCCCTATGTCTAAAACTTACTTACGCCTCACTAGACGACGAAATGGATGATGAGCCGTTTGTAGTACCCATTACCAGCCAAGGAATCGAGTACCGTGAAGGTCCGTTTTCTCACTAAATCGTGGTATATGTGTACTCATGATATGAAGAAGTTGAAATGGACGACGTCAGATCCACTGTCGGTAACCATAACAAGTTTCGGGCGCCCTTGGATCCTCTTTCATACAAAGAAGGGAACGCAGATGCCGCAGGTGAGTGCTCTCGGCTTGCTTTGAGCTCGTAGACTCAAGGGTCATTCTTGCAGCTGCTCACTTACTTGCCAAGAAGAGGACGAGAGCGAGATCCTCACCACCGCCTCCTGTACAGCCAGCAGCGGCTAGCTGTAAGTCGCTTTTATGTGACAATCACTCTGACTTCCCTCAACCTAACCTGGAATAATGTAGATACAAAACAGGCTCCGACTTCACCACCCCGCAGCCCACATGAGTCCGCTATCAAGAGAGCAAGGTTGCAAGCGAATTTGCGGTTTGAGCCTCCACGCCGGTATTCAACTCCAGTTCGACCCATGGAGGTGGACGATGACCATACGTCCCCACTCATGAAGCCAGTTCTCCCGTCGCTCTCATCAATGGGAGTTCTCGACCCACCACCGCGTTCTTCCAGCTTCGATCCACCATCTCCATCGCCCTCCCATCGCACGATTGAGTCGAACCCGTTCCAGAGACGCTCGTTCTTGGTGCCGAAATTCTCCCATGCCGGCAGCACAGATACAACACATCGTTCCGGACAAGATGGTTCTTCTGGAGGTGGGAGTCGAGGAATCCCCGACGTGTTCCGTCGTAAACCGCCAGCTTCAGGGAGCGAAGGAGGCGAGGAGTCGCAGGCATCATCGTCGTCGCGCAGACCGAGTGCGTTATCTCGTATACCTGTTCGTTGTCCTAATTCTGACTTATAGGTTCAGTTTCTCGTCATCCGGCCATGTTTCCTCCACCCACCTCACAATCGCTGAGTTCAAGACTTCCGCCCAGTACTGCGACTACTTGACCAAATCCCAACACGCAGCTCAGCAAGAAGAACACCGGACCGCGTCGCCAGCTTTTAGGACGGCCCTCCTAGTTTACCATCGCCTTGCTCTATTTTCAGTGACTTCATGGACAAACTCGTACTGTGATTTCCTTTAACATACGTGGTACCTGACCTGTATATCCTATTAACTCTATCTTGACCATCTTGTGTATTGCTCCTGGCACTGACCGTTAAGGCATAGTGAGATTTAGTGTGAAGTGCGTCATCACATCACGCGTCATACGCCTTATGTCAGAGTGAACCAAACCGTGCCAGCGAGGCAATTGTTTACTAGACCGCCGGCCTTTCCCCTGGTTATTCCTTCAACTATTCCTGCATCGACGAGCTCAGAACACGTTTCATCGATATTCCTGTGAGTCATCCCTTTGATACTTCGACGCAGGACGCGTCGAATCCTCAGACGCGAAGGACGCGTCGAATCCTCAGACGCGAAGGACGCGTTGAATCCTCAGACGCGAAGGACGCGTTGAATCCTCTGATGCGAAGGACGCGTCGAATCC